>JAWPHD010009959.1:0-98576 GCA_037043455.1 Cyrtodaria siliqua
TGAGTTGAAGTTCTTTAGGATAGATATTATTAACCAGAGTAGAAAAGAAAGGATTGTCAATGTGTCATCCATCCAATTACATCTGTCTGAGTATCGGATGAAAGACTCTACATGAAATCTCTTTCATAGCAATACAAGAAAAAATCAGCGACAAGAGGAGCGCAGTTCGTACCAATAGGGATACCAACAATTGTCTATAAACGGTAGTTCCACATCTGATGAAAATATTATCTAATAAGAAGATGAGTGCTTCACAAACTTCTTGGCAAGTCCACATAGTGTAACCTTCACACACAACTTCATTTTACCTCAAGGAATGTTAAACATGTCCAATAACTCTGTTCTTTCATTTTGGTAGAGTTATGCCCCTTTTCATAAAACTTCAACCTGCAACCTGACTTGGCTCATAACTTAGCAAAAGATTGACCTATGGTCATAAAACTTTATACAATTCTTCTTTATCAATATATCAGTGTCGTTATATATGTCCACTAACTCTGGCTCTCATTTTGACAGAGTTAGGACACTTTTCATAAAACTTTAACCTGCAACATAACCTAGCTCATAACTTGGCAAAACATTGACCTATAGTCATGAAACTATTTACAGTTCCTCCTTATCAATTGTCCCATGCAGAGTTGTGTCCCTTTTCATACACTTTAACAATTAAAGGTGAATGGCCACCCTTTTTGTAGTATTATTAATTAACAAATTTAACTCTAAAACATCATATGAACATTTCTTGATAGTCCCGGAGAAAACATATATTTAAAACCCTTCTAAGTTGAATGTAAAAATAAGTATCATTTGCATGACGTAGATACTACTTTTACCACTGCGTGACTGCACAGGGAAATGAGGGTAAATCTGAATTGTATAGCTGCACAACTATTGCCAGATAATTGATCAGTACATTTACCTGTGGATTAATTTAGCTGTTCAAAGTTTTCTACGTTGTCAAATAAAATCTTATTGTTGCTTTTCACAGATATTGCAATGTGTAATTTCTATTTAAATAAACATAAACATGTTCATGAAACGGAGAACTTTAAAAAAAACTTTATAGTACTTGCTGATATAAGCACACGGCAGGCGACACAAGTGTTCTGTGGAACACCCTTCTAGTTCTAGGACCACTAATAATGAGTAATTTTGATGTTCTTCAAATAAATATTAAGCAGTTACAGATGATGCTTTCAGACAAAATTGAATACACGTAATTTTGAACATTTTGTCTTCTTATATACAGGGCTACAGATTCTGTATCAAAATCACCACAGCATTCTGGAGAAGGAAAACGAAACTCTGATAAATTAGATGAGACAAAACAGAATGATTCAAAAGTTAAGGTAAGTTGTTGCTTTAGAACTTGATTGATCTGTAAAATTCCCAGGCTAGCATTACTCTTTGTCCTGTAAAATAAATAAATATATGTTAAGAGCACTGCTATTAAGGCCATCCTTAAAAAACTATTTGTTTGCCATTTCCCGACCCAGGATTACATAAATGGGTAGGTAGGTAGGTGAATTTTTTTTTGCCAATACAGTAAACACCATAAGGAATTAAAGAAAAACATACTGAAGATGGCAACAGTGTTCAGGAATTGCTATAAAATGTTTTGGGTAGGGCCTTTTTCATGGGTAGGTAGGGAAACAGCAAACCAACAATTGTTTATGGTCGTCCTAAAGGACTCCCAAAGACCTTTGATGTAATACCCATAGATATGGCTTGATGATATTCCATTTTGTTGACCTTGCTTCATGCATCCCTGCTTCCCCAATGGTCTGAGGAGAAGGATTGACATTCACAGGGCTAGAATTAAACCTTTTTATGCCCCCGAAGGGTGGCATATAGTAGTCGCACTGTCTGTCCCTTCGTCGGTACAATCGTGTCCGCTTCATAACTCTGACAATAATGGACGGATTTTCAAATAACTTCACACAATTGCTCACCACAACAAGACAAACCAGGTCCGTGGCTCCAAAGTCAAGGTCACACTTATAGGTCAAAGGTCAAAATCCGTTCGTCTGTACACTCGTGTCCGCTTCATAACTCTGACAATAATGGATGGATTTTCAAATAACTTCGCACAATTGCTCACCACAACAAGACGACGTGTCGCACACAAAATCCAGGTTCGTGGCTCCAAGGTCAAGGTAACACATAGAGATCAAAGGTCAAAATCCGTTCTTTCTGTACAATCATGTCCGCTTCACAACTCTGACAATAATCGACGGATTTTCAAATAACTTTGCACAATTGCTCACCACAACAAGACGTGTCATGCACAAAATCCAGGTTCATGGCTCCAAAGTCAAGGTCACACTTAGAGGTCAAAGGTCAAAATCTGTTCATCTGTACAATTGTGTCTGCTTCATAACTCTGACAATAATCGACGGATTTTCAAATAACTTCGCACAATTGCTCACCACAAGACGTCGTGTCGCGCACAAAATCCAGATTCGTGGCTCCAAAGTCAAGGTCACACTTAGAGGTCAAAGGTAGAAATTTGTTCGTCTGTACAATCGTGTCCGCTTCATAACTCTGACAATAATGGATGGATTTTCAAATAACTTCGCACAATTGCTCACCACAACAAGACGACGTGTCACGCACAAAATCCAGGTCCGTGGCTCCAAGGTCAAGGTCACACATCAAAATCTGTTCGTCCGTACAATCGTGTCAGCTTCATAACTCTGACAATAATGGACGGATTTTCAAATAACTGCACAATTGCTCACAACAACAAGACGACGTGTCGCGCACAAAATCCAGGTCCGTGGCTCCAAGGTCACACGTCAAAATCCGTTCGTCTGTACTATCGTGTCTGCTTCATAACTCTGACAATAATGGACGGATTTTCAAATAACTTCGCACAATTCCTCACCACAACAAGACAATGTGTCGCGCACAGAATCCAGGTTCATGGCTCAAAGGTCAAGGTCACACTTAGAGGTCAAAGGTCAAAATCTGTTCGTCTGTACAATCGTGTCTGCTTCTTAACTCTGACAATAATGGACGAATTTTCAAATAACTTCTCACAATTACTCACCACAATAATAAGACGTGTCACGCACATAACCCAGGTCCGTGGCTCCAAGGTCAAGGTCACATTTAGAGGTTAAAGATCAAAATAAAGTGCTTTTGTGTCCGGTTAATAACTCTGACATTCATGGACAGATTTTCAAATAACTTGGCAGAATTGCTCGCGCACAAAACCCAGGTCCGTCGCTCCAAGGTCAAGTCACACTTACAGGTCAAAGGTCACTTCGGGGGCATTTGTCACTTACTGTGACATTTCTTTTTTTTCTTCTTTTTTTTTATAATTTTTTTTTTTTCTTTCTTCATTATTTTTAGCTCTGCTGGCCCTTGGGATGGTGTGTTGTCCGTCTTCCATCGTCCGTCGTCCGTCGTCCGTCGTCTGTCTGTTAACTTTTCTTCAAACGACTTCTCCTCAGAAACCGCTCGGCTAATTTTGACCAAACTTCACATACATGATCCTTAGATGAATGCTTTTTAGATTTGTTAAAATTAGGTCAGCGCTTTTTTTTTTAAAAGTTTTCCTTTTTTTTTTTGATTGATTTAAAAAAAAAAAAATCCTTTTTTTTTCATTATCTTTTTAATTACTTGACACTTGCTTTAAAATTTCTTGTCGGCGCTACTCATCCTAAATGCCTTGTTGAATTTCGACGAAACTTGGCAGGAAGCATCGGTAAGATGTCTAGTTGTGCATATCACGCTTTTGTTCCAGTTTGCTGATTTTTGAGTTATGGCCCTTTGACATTTTTATTTTAAATTTCTTGTCAGCGCTACTTCTCTTAAACGGCTTGTTGGATTTCTACAAAATTTGGCAGGAAGCCTCAGTATGATGTCTAGTTGTGCAAAGCGCGGTATATCAATGAAATCTGGGACAATTTCGATTCGTTGAAAAATGCTATATTGTATTTTCCTTTGTTAAATCTATAGGAGAAGTGAGCTATATCTAGCTATCTATAAGAGCTGATTTAGCCAGTAAAGCGTCCACAGGCCCTCTTGGGCCTCTCGATTTTTTTTTTTTTTTTTTTTTTTATTTATTTAATTTTTTTTTTTTTTTTTTTTTTTTTTTTTGTTAATAATTTTGTGGTATTTTTTTGAATTTTTCGATTTTTTTAATAATTTTTTTGAATTATTATATATATATTTGTATTTTTTTTGAATTTTTGTTTGAAATTATTTTTAAATATATCTGTTGGTTTCATATTGCTCCAAGGTCAAGGTCACACTTACAGGTCACTTCGGGGGCATTTGTCACTTACTGTGACATTTCTTGTTTGTTTGGTAGACAATGTGTCTAGTGAGTTTTCAAACCCACTAGACCCATTCAAAAGTTACTATCCCAGTTTTTAGCTCTACTGATCAGAGATCAGCAGAGCTTATGCCGTGGTGCGGCGTCCGTCGTCCGTCTGTCCGTCCGTCTGTCTGTCCGTAAACTTTTATTTGTAGCGACAACTCCTCTGAAACTACTGGATGGATATTCATGAAACTTTACAGAAATGTTGCCCATAAAGTCTAGTTGATCCTAGCAAAAATTCATGTTGATGTGAAATCCAAGATGGCCACCAAAGCTAAAAATAGAGTTTTAAAAAACAAGTTTGTAGCGACTACTTCTTGAAAACTATAAGTGATATTGATATGGGACTTTTTTTATGGCATGACATGATGTTGATCCTTGTCAAAAATCATTTTGATTCAACGTTAAACATGGCTGCCAGCGGCCATCTTTGTTTACATAGAGTTATATAGTCAAAACTTGTAGCGACTACTCCTCTGAAACTACTTGACGGATTGTCATGAAATTTTACAGGAATGTTGCTCTTGATGTCTAATTGATCCTAGCAAAAGTTCAGATCTGCCAGAAATTCAAGATGGCCGTCACAGCTAAAAATAGATTTTTAAAAAATAAGTTTGTAGCGACTACTTCTTGAAAACTATAAGTGATATTGATATGGGACTTTTTCTAAAATGATCAGCATGACATGATGTTGATCCTTGTGGAAAATTATTTTGATTCGACGTTAAACATGGCTGCCAGTGGCCATCTTTGGTTACATAGAGTTATAAAGTAAAAACTTGTAGCGACTTCTCCTCTGAAACTACTTGACGGATGTTCATGAAACTTCACAGGAATGTTGCTCTTGATGTCTAGTTGATCCTAGAAAAATTTCAGGTCGGCCGGAAATTCAAGATGGCCGCCACAGCTAAAAATAGATTTAAAATAAATAAGTTTGTAGCGACTTCTTCTTCAAAACTATAAGAGATATTGATATGGGACTTTTTCTAAAATGATCAGTATGACATGATGTTGGTCCTTGTCAAAAATCGTTTTGATTTGACGTTAAACATGGCTACCAGCGACCATCTTTGTTTACAAAGAGTTATATAATGAAAACTTGTAGCGGCTACTCCTCTGAAACAACTTGACGGATTTTCATGAAACTTCACAGGAATGTTGCTCTTAATGTCTAATTGATCCTAGCAAAATTTCAGGTCGGCCGGAAATTCAAGATGGCCGCCACGGTTAAAAATAGATTTTCAAAAAACAAGTCTGTAGCGACTACTTCCTGAAATCAAAATCAATCAGTAGAGCTTCAAGGTCATTGACCTTTTGTTATTTATCAAATGGGATTTAAAAAATGAACAAAAGAATGTCTGTTAACATCATATTTTTAATCAGTGCATGCACATTTCTAAATAGATAAGTGAGTCTATTGAAAACATGTTTGTTCATTGATTCAAGTATTTTTGCAGCAATGGATGAATCAGGACAAATCTGTTTTGCATCTTGCTGACCTTTTGAGTTTTTGTGCAATTCCCCCTTTTCATGGGCGACAATGGACTCTAATTTAAAATTTGACGAACCTTGAACAAATGACTGTTTACAGTCCGCCGGCGACGGAAACTCATTGCACCATGAGCCTGTCATTTTGTCTCCATCAAAGTTCAGCCATTCCCGGCCTACCTGCCATGATGTTTGGAACAACCTTTATTTCCCTGTCGTATTCTCTCTTTTCTTTTTCATCCAGTTTCATTTTCTTTTCCGGTGCTTAAAAGCCCCCTCGATAAGCCGCCACATTTTGTAACGAAAGTGTCAACTGACCTCATTTTATTGCGAGAATTTGAATCAATGCAGTAGCCCCCCTCTAGGCACGACTAAAAATAGCATGGAAAAATCAGAGCCTCGATTTGAGCTGGGGGTAATTGCTCATTATAGCAGCCCTATCGGACGCAATTGAACTGCTGTTTTCAAAACAAACCGTCACTCATTTTCACCGGCAAAAATACCGATTAAAAGGTAGATAAACATGTATTTAAACTGAATTTTTTTACTAGACCGCAGGACTACCGTCTGGACAATAATACTTGCCCGACCACATTTTTACTAGCCTCGGTCGACCGGACTACTGCTTATTTCGAGCCCTGCATTCAGCTTAAGCCCATGATGATACAGGTTGATAATATTCTAATTTGTATACTAATGGGATGTATTATTGTATGTGCTTGTCTGTCTGTAAACACTTAGGCATTCACAGCGATTACTTTTAAAGCATTACATCCACCTTCATGAAACTTCATTGGTAAGCCCTTGGTACATTGCCCTTGGAGAGAGGATGAACCCTTTTTTGGGGTCAGTGGGTCAAAGGACTAGGTTGCCATGACCTCATGAAAACTAGGTCACTAGCTGTTACCTAGTTTCTCAAAATTATGCATTACGTTAACCCTTTTACTTAAGTTTTGGCAGGGGGATGGGGAATAAAGTTTTTTTTATATCTCGATCAGCATTGCCATGTCCAATCTTCGTCAAATTTTCACAGCACCTTCCTCTCATCAAGCACTGACCCTGAAAACTAGGTCACTGTGACCTACTTTCTCCAAAATATGAGTTACGTTAACCTTTTTGTTAAAGTTTCGGCGGGGGGAATTAAGTTTTTGTTTTATCTCGGCATTACCATGTCCGATCTTCATCAAATTTTAACAGCACCTTCCTCTCATCAGGCACTGACCATACCCTGACAACTAGGTCACTATGACCTACATTCTCCAAACTATGCGTAACGTTAACCTTTTTAACTTTCTTATAAAAGGCTCAAGGCTCAGGTGATCTATTGGGATCACTCTTCATCCGTCGTCCGACGTCCATCATCGTCGTTAACTTTTGCTTCAAATGACTTCTCCTCAGAAACCGCTTGGCCAATTTTGACCAAACTTCACGTGAATGTTCCATAGATAAATGCTTTTTAGATTTGTTAAAATTAGGTCAGCGGGACATAGATTTATATAGTAAAAATAATTAACAAATCTTCTTCTCTGAAACTACAAGAGCCAGAGGTTTAATATTTTGCATTTACTATGAGCTTATGGTCCTTTACCAAGTTTACAGGGGTCACAAGTTTTACATAGACTTGTATAGGGAAAAACTAAAAAATCTCCTTCTCTGAAACCACAAGGCACACAGCTCTCATATATTAAATGTAGCCCTGGGGTCACATTTGGCCATGCCCCTGGGGTTACACATTCTAGCACCTTCATTTTGTATTTGATCTTTACCAAACTTTGTCAGTGTCTTTATATCAATGTTGTTAACACAACAGAAGCCACATTTATTGAACAAACTTAACCAAACTTGCACAGATTGTATATGACCATGAGATTTCTAAGAAGTTCGATAATGGGCCAGTACTCAGGTGATCGATATAGGGCCATCTTGTTTTATATCGTGGCATTGCCATGTCCAATTATTCTTTATCTCTGCATTGCCATTTGCAATTATCATAAAACTTGGACAGTAAGTGGCTGACATGTACCAAACATCATGCGCTGAAAATGAAACCTAGGTTTTCAACATAAAAACATCCTCCCACTCCCAAAAAAAACAATCGTTCTAAAAAAGCTCTATTTAAATAAATAGTTTCACCAAGCACACGGGCACTCGATCATCTTTCTCATTTTGGAAAAAACGGCTTTAACGACACCAGGCGTTTCTCTCTTGTCTTTTTTATGACATGAAAATACATAATGAAAACCTCATAAAGTTACACACTACTAATTTTAAGACCTCATAAGGTTGCACTCCACTAATTTACGTTATGTCGCGGTCCGTCCCGTCGCATCCCGTTACATTATTTAACAAATAATGGTTGCATATTTGCTTTTCGTTTTTGGTATTATGTAAAAATACATTATGCAAACCACATAAGGTTATATTCCACTAATTATACAGACTTCATAAGGTTACACTCCACTAATTTTTACAACAGATTCCACTAAGTTTTTAATTATTTGTCCTGTTATTTAACAGATAATGGTTGCATATTTTCCTTTTCTTTTTGTATGACATGAAAATGCATAATGAAAAACTCATAAAGTTACACACTAAGACCCAGGTGTTCAAAGACTGGTTAACTTAACCGAGCATTAAGTCAAAATTTCAAATCTCTGAATTTCCGATAAATTAATATTTCTACCTGAAATTGAGCATGTGAAAGCATTATCATGTTAAGAAGAAATGCAAATTTAAAAACTTTTAGTAGTACAAAACCTATTTTTATGAAAAAACATACTTTGAAAATTTATACTAACCAAGGATTAAGCTAACCGATCTTTGAACAAGTGGACCTCATAAGGTTACACTCCTTATTTTTACATAAGACTTCATTTATATCCCCGCCAAACAAGGTTTGGTGGGGGCTCTTGTTTGGTGGGGGCTATAAAGAAGTCCATGTCAAGTTATTCAGCAGATAATGGTTGCATGGTTGCATATTTGATTTTCCATTATGGTATGATGTGAAAACTACACTCCACTAATTATGACTTCATAAGGTTACATTCCACTAATCTTTACATTCGACGCAACATATTTTAATTATTTGTCGCTTTTATTTAAAAGATAATCACATAATCATTGCATATTTTCTTTTCCTTTTTCTTGTTATGTGAAAATATCATTAGGTTACATAATTAGATAATCATTGCATATTTTCTTTTCCTTTTTCTTATTATGTGAAAATTAGGTTACACACTACTAATTTTAAGACCTCATAAGGTTACACTCCAATAATAATTTACATAAGACTCCACATACATTTTAATTATAATTGAGACTGCTCAGTACAAACTTTAGAGTATTTCCACACATCCATATTAAGGTAGTGATACATATAATTTGCATTAAGTTCGTCGTTAATTTATATGAAAATACAGAATCAGTACCTTTTTTAATTTATATGAAAATAAAGAATCAGTACCCTTTTTTTAAGGCTACAAATATATTCAAACAGGAACATTTTTGATATTATTGAAAGCTGAGACAAATTTGAAAAAGCAGCTATATCGGATTAGTAACACCAGAGTTATGGCCCTTGATTTATTGAAACATTGCATTATGAACACTCTTGCGCATTTATTTTTATACCCCCACATTTTTATGCCCCCACAGGGTGGGAGGCATATAGTAATCGCACTGTCCGTCAGTGCGTGCGTGCGTCCGTCAGTCTGTCCGAAATCGTGTCTCAGCTATTCCTCGGAAACTACTATGAGAAGGTGTGTCGCACGCCAGAATCATGACCATATCTTAAAGCTCAAGGTCACACTTGGAGGTCAAAGGTCGTAAACAAATTCATGTCTCAATTATTACTTGGAAAGTACTGAAGGAAACTGCGTCAAACTTCACAAAAATGTTCATCAAATTGAGAAGGTGTTTCACGTGCTAGGATCTTGTCAGTGCCTCAAAGGTCAAGGTCACAGTTTGAGGTAAAAAATCGTAAAAAAATCATATCTCAGCCATTACTTGGAAAGTATTGAATGGAACTGCATCAAACTTCACACAAATGTTCATCACATTGAGAAGGTGTGTTGCATGCAAGAATCATGTCAGTGCCTCAAAGGTCAGGTCACAGTTGGAAGACAAAAGGTAAAAAAATCTTTTAAAAAATACATTACTTGGAAACTACTGAAGGGAGTTTCGTCAAACTTCACAAAAATGTTTATCACAATGAGAAGGTGTGTCACGCGCAAGAATCATGTCGGTGTCTCTAAGGTCAAGGTCACAGTTGGAGGTCAAAGTTGTTTTTTTTTAACAAATTCATGTCTCAGCCATTACTTGGAAAGTACTGAAGGGAACTGCATCAAACTTCACACAAATGTTTATCACAGTGAGAAGGTGTGTTACACACAAGAATCATATCCATGTCTCAAAGGTCAATGTCACACTTGGAGGTCAAAGGTAAAAACAAATTGTAAAAAAAGTAATGTCTGTCGTTACTTGGAAACTACTAAAGTGAGTTGTGTCGAACTACACACAAATGTACATCACAATGAGAAGGTGTGTCGCTTGCAAGAATCATGTCAGTACCTCAAAGGTCAAGCTCACAGTCAGAGGTCAAAGGTAAAAAAAAATCGTAAAAAAAAATAATTTCTCAACCATTACTTGGGAACTACTGAAGGGAGTTTCGTCAAACTCCACACAAATGTTCATCACATGTCATGCGCAAGAATCATGTCAATGCCTCACAGGTCAAGGTCATAGTTGGAGTTCAAAGGTCATTTTTTCTATGTCAGCCATTAGTTCAAAACTTCTGAAGGGAATTGCATCAAACTTCATACAAATGTTCATCACATCACAATGAGAAGGTGTCTTTTGTAGGGGATGTATACTGGATTTGGGTTGTCCTTCTGTCCGTAGACGCAATGTTGTCCGATCAATATGGAAAGGAAGCTGGGGATTGCATTTAGGGTCACTGGGGTCAAGTCAAGGTCCTTGTTACTTAAAATAGAAAAAAAATTCCGCTCAATAACTTTTCTTAGGAATGAGATATTGCGATGAAACTTGTAGGGTAGGTAGATTATATGGAAAGAAAGCTTGGGATTGCATTTGGGGGTCACTGGGGTCAAGGTCACAGTTACTAAAAATAGAAAATCGGTTTCCGCTCAATTACTTTTGTTAGGAATGAGGTATTGCGATGAAACTTACAGGTTAGGTAGCTTATATGGAAAGGAAGCTTGGAATTGCATTTGGCAACACTGAGGTCAAGGTCACTGTTACTAAAAATAGAAAAATGTTTTCTGCTCGTTAACTTTTGTTAGGAATGAGGTATTGCGATGAAACTTGCAGGATAGATATGGAAAGGAAGCTTGGGACTGCATTTGGGGTGACTGGGGGTCAATGTCACTGTAACTAAAAATAGAAAAACTGTTTCCGCTTCACAAGGTTTGTTAGGAAGAAGGTATTGCAATGAAACTTGCAGGGTAGGTAGCTTATATGGAAAGGAAGCTTGGGATTATATTTGGGGTCAAGGTCACTGTTACTCAAAATAGAAAAATGGGCTCTGTTCGATAACTTTTGTTAGGAATAAGGTATTGCGACGAAACTTGCAGGGTAGGTAGCTTATATGGAAAGGAAGCTTGGGACTGCATTTGGGGTCACTGGGGGTCAATGTCACTGTAACTAAAAATAGAAAAACTGTTTCTGCTTCACAACGTTTGTTAGGAAGAAGGTATTGCAATGAAACTTGCAGGGTAGGTAGCTTATATGGAAAGGAAGCTTGGGATTATATTTTGGGTCAAGGTCACTGTTACTAAAAATAGAAAAACAGTTTCCGCTCGATAACTTTGTGTTAGGAATGAGGTATTGCGATGAAACTTGCAGGGTAGGTAGCTTATATGGAAAGGAAGCTTGGGATTGCATTTGGGGTCACTGAGGTGAAGATCACTGTAACTAAAAATAGAAAAACACTTTCCGGTCAATAACCTTTGTTAGGAATGAGTTATTGTGATGAAACTTGCAGGGTGGGTAGCTTATATGGAAAGGAAGCTTGGGATTGCATTTGGGGTCACTGGGGTCAAAGTCACTGTTACTTAAAATTGGAAAACAGTCTCCGCTCAATAACTTTTGTTAGGAATAAGGTATTGTGATGAAACTTGCAGGGTAGGTAGATTATATGGAAAGAAAGCTTTGAAAATAGAAAAACAGTTTCCGTTCAATAACTTAAGTAAGGAATGTGATATTGGAATGAAACTTGCTGTGTAGGTAGCTTATATGAAAATGCATTTGGAGTCACTGGGGTCAGGGTCAAGTTCACTGTTACAAACAATAGAAAAACAGTTTCCTCTCGATAACTTTAGTTGGGAATGAGATATTGGAATGAAACTTTGTTATGTAGGTACCTTATAATTGTGTTAAGGAAGCTTAGGATTGCATTTGGGGTTACTGAGGTAAAGTTCAAGGTCACTGTTACTAAAAATAGAAAAAAACAGTTTCTGTTTGGAAAACCTGTTTTTTCGGGAATTTCCATGTTACTTGTTGATTTGACTATTATACCCCAGCAAAAGGATCATACCCTCTAACACAAGACTTCATTATTACATTTATAAAGATTAGGTAAGACAGTTATTTTATTTTGCCAATTCTGAATTTTTTTCTGCATATTTAGCACCTACATAACCTTTTAATTATCAGTTACAAAAAAAATTATATAATAATTTATAAAATATTTATGACAATTATTTTCTACCTTATTTATGATATTTTCATTTGCACCAAACTTATTCTCTTATCGTTAGGAAAGACTGCTAACGTTCTTCCTCGTATAGTAAAAGCCTTGAGCGGGTGGTATTTGTTATCCTTTGGCTTACAGTTTTAGTTATTTCCACAATTGCAACGTCTTCTTGTGTTGATATTTTCACATTTTTATTTCCGCATAATAACTTGTAAAGGATTGCAACCATGTCTTTATACTTTATAACTTATTTATTCTTGGTTAGAGGATGACTCCTATTGATTCGGGGGTCAGTGGTTCAAATTTATGGTCAAGATCACTGATAAGCACAAAAGGCTGGCCGACACAAGTGTTACGCTGAACAGTCTCCTCCAGTTCTTAATTTAATATGCTTTAAGCCCCTGTGACTTAATCTTAATTTTAATATATTTATCCAGTTCCTCCTCAGATTATAATATAATGCTATTTTCTCCCGGAAACTATTTTACTCTTGTGTAAAACCTAGCATGTTTTATTTTCTTTCTCTATATACAGACTGAAGGTCCAGATGTCAAGGAGTCAGTCCAGATGTTTGAAAGCAAATCTGGTAACCCAAAAACACGTCAGCCAGGAAGCTACCCCAACAAAAATGACACCTTATCCACAAAGCGTGAGAATAGCCAAACATATCAAAACACAAGTGGGAAGCCATCCGAACCTCAGCAGGATCAGGTATCGTACAATAATATAGCAATTTAGAAAGGCTTGAATGCCAGTCACAGGGTAATATTGGTCACTGTCCATCCTTCTGCTGTCCGTCATCATATGTGTTTCTGGACGATAACTTTAGTTCTAAAGTTATTTGTCACCAACTATAAAGCATCATTGTCTTAGCTTTGTCGAGTTCCCTTTTACGTAGCATACACTTCACACACATCTTCATCTTACCCCAAGGTAACTTTTGTTAGGAGTAAGTTATTGCGACAAAACTTGCTGGGTACCGTAGGTAGATTATATACAAAGGAAGGTTGGTCTTTCATTTGAGGCCACTGGGGTCAAGATCACTATAAATAGAACAAGAGGGCCAAAATGGCCCCCGAATCAATCATCTGAGGATCTTCGCAATGATGAAGAAAGCATCACCTCGCAAATGTGACTGAAGATGTTTGAAGTTTTTTCCTATGTAAGTCTGTGCAAAAACATGCAAAATCTTTGTATACAAACATTGGATCCTGGGTGGGGCAGCCATCTTTGACCACAAGAACTTCAAATGAGCAAACTTGATAGTCCAGGGATTACAGATCATTAATCATAAATAAAGAACAGGAGGCCAATGAGGGCCTCTGGATTCGCTACAAGCTAAAAGGACTGATATATCAAAGGGTTTCATCATTAAATTCCATTTAATACTTTTTAGCTCTACTGGCAAAGGGCCAGCATAGCTTATGGGATGGTGTGTTGTCCATCTTCCGTCGCCCGTCCGTCCGTCGTCCGTTAACTTTTCTTCAAACGACTTCTCCTCAGAAACCGCTTGGCTAATTTTGACCAAACTTCACATGGATGATCCTTAGATGAATGCTTTTTAGATTTGTTAAAATTAGGTCAGTGCTACATCCAAGATGGCTGCCATTACCATATATGGTCGAAACCTTAAAAAATCTTCTCCAGAACCGCTGGACAGATTTCAACAGTTTTTAGCTCTACTGATCAGAGATCAGTAGAGCTTATGCCATGGTGCGTCGTCCGTCGTCCGTCTGTCTGTCTGTCCGTCTGTCTGTCCGTCTGTCTGTAAACTTTTTTTTGTAGCGACTTCTCCTCTGAAACTACTGAATGGATTTTCATGAAACTGTACAGAAATGTTGCCCATGAAGTCTAGTTGATCCTAGCAAAAATTCATGTTGATGTGAAATCCAAGATGGCCGCCAGATCTAAAAATAGGTTTTTAAAAAACAAGTTTGTAGCGACTTCTTCATGAAAACTATAAGTGATATTGATATGGGACTTTTTCTAAAATGATCAGCATTACATGATGTTGGTCCTTGTCGAAAATCGTTTTGATTCGACGTTAAACATGGCTGCCAGCGGCCATCTTTGTTTACATAGAGTTATATAATGAAAACTTGTAGCAACTACTCCTCTGAAACTACTTGACGGATTTTCATGAAACTTCACAGGAATGTTGCTCTTGATGTCCAATTGATCCTAGCAAAATTTCAGGTCAGCCGGAAGTTCAAGATGGCCGCCACGGCTAAAAATAAATTTTCTAAATACAAGTTTGTAGCGACTACTTCTTGAAAACTATAAGTGATATTGATATGGGACTTTTTCTAAAATGATCAGCATGACATGATGTTGGTCCTTGTCAAAAATTGTTTTGATTCAACGTTAAACATGGCTGCCAGAGGCCATCTTTGTTTACATAAAGTTATATAGTAAAAACTTGAAGCGACTAATCCTTTGAAACTACTTGGCAGATTTTCATGAAACTTTACAAGAATGTTGCTCTTAATGTTTAATTGATCCTAGCAAAATTTCAGATCGGCCAGAAATTCAAGATGGCCGCCACAGCTAAAATTAGATTTTTAGCTCTACTGATCAGAGATCAGCAGAGCTTATGCCGTGGTGCGGCGTCCGTCGTCCGTCCGTCCGTCCGTCCGTCTGTCTGTCCGTAAACTTTTATTTGTAGCGACTTCACAGCTGAAACTACTGGATGGATATTCATGAAACTTTACAGAAATGTTGCCCATAAAGTCTAGTTGATCCTAGCAAAAATTCATGTTGATGTGAAATCCAAGATGGCCGCCAAAGCTAAAAATAGAGTTTTAAAATACAAGTTTGTAGCGACTTCTTCTTGAAAACTATAAGTGATATTGATATGGGACTTTTTCTAAAATGATCAGCATGACATGATGTTGATCCTAGTCAAAAATCGTTTTGATTCAACGTTAAACATGGCTGCCAGCGGCCATCTTTGTTTACATAGAGTTATATAGTAAAAACTTGTAGCGACTACTTCTCTGAAACTACTTGGCGGATTGTCATGAAACTTTACAGGAATGTTGCTCTTGATGTCTAATTGATCCTAGAAAAATTTCAGGTTGGCCGGAAATTCAAGATGGCCGTCACAGCTAAAAATAGATTTTTAAAAAATAAGTTTGTAGCGACTTCTTCTTGAAAACTATAAGTGATATTGATATGGGACTTTTTCTAAAATGATCAGCATTACATGATGTTGATCCTAGTCAAAAATCGTTTTGATTCAACGTTAAACATGGCTGCCAGCGGCCATCTTTGTTTACATAGAGTTATATTGTAAAAACTTGTAGCGACTACTTCTCTGAAACTACTTGGCGGATTTTCATGAAACTTTACAGGAATATTGCTCTTGATGTCTAATTGATCCTATCAAAATTTCAGGTCGGCCGGAAATTCAAGATGGCCGTCACAGCTAAAAATAGATTTTTAAAAAATAAGTTTGTAGCGACTACTTCTTGAAAACTATAAGTGATATTGATATGGGACTTTTTCTTAAATGATCAGCATGACATGATGTAGATCCTTGTGGAAAATTATTTTGATTCGACGTTAAACATGGCTGCCAGTGGCGATCTTTGGTTACATAGAGTTATATAGTAAAAACTTGTAGCGACTACTCCTCTGAAACTACGTGACGGATGTTCATGAAACTTCACAGGAATGTTGCTCTTGATGTCTAGTTGATCCTAGAAAAATTTCAGGTCGGCCGGAAATTCGAGATGGCCTCCACAGCTAAAAATAGATTTAAAATAAATAAGTTTGTAGCGACTACTTCTTCAAAACAATAAGAGATATTGATATGGGACTTTTTCTAAAATGATCAATATGACATGATGTTGGTCCTTGTCGAAAATCGTTTTGATTTGACCTTAAACATGGCTGCTTTGTTTACATAGAGTTATATAATGAAAACTTGTAGCGACTACTTCTTTGAAACTACCAGACGGATTTTCATGAAACTTCACAGGAATGTTGCTCTTAATGTCTTATTGATTTTAGCAAAATTTCAGGTCGGCCGGAAATTCAAGATGGCCGCCACGGTTAAAAATAGATTTTCAAAAAACAAGTCTGTAGCGACTACTTCCTGAAATCAAAATCAATCAGTAGAGCTTCAAGGTCATTGACCTCTTGTTTAAAAAAGAAGTTTGTAGCGACTACGTCTTGAAAACTATAAGTGATATTGATATGGGACTTTTTGTAAAATGATCAGCATGACATGATGGTAATCAGAGTCAAACATTATTTTGATTCGACGTTAAACATGGCTGTCAGCGGCCATCTTTGTTTACATAGAGTTATATAATGAAAACTTGTAACGACTATTCCTGTGAAACTACTTGACGGATTTTCATGAATCTTCACAGGAATGTTGCTCTTGATGTCTTATTGATCCTAGCAAAATTTCAGGTCGGCCGGAAATTCAAGATGGCCGCCACGGCTAAAAATAATTTTTCAAAAAACAAGTCTGTAGCGACTACTTCCTGAAATCAAAATCAATCAGTAGAGCTTCAAGGTCATTGACCTCTTGTTCTTTTAAAATGATCGCCAACACCTAGACTATCAAGTTTGTTCAAATAAAGTCCGCGGGGTCAAAAATGGCCGTGCCCAGGGGGTCCAAAGTTTGTATATTGAGGTTTTGCATGTTTTTCATATAGACATATAGGAAAAAAGTTTAAAAAATCTTCTTCTCTGAAACCACAAGGCACAGAGCTCTCATGTATTACATGTAACATCTGCTTATGGTCCTCTACTAAGTTTGTTCAAATGGTGACCCTGGGGTCAAATTTGTCCCCGCCCCGAGGGTCACAGTTTTACATAGACTTATATAGGATTTTTTTTTAAAAAATCTTCTTCTCGGAAACTACAAGAGCCAGAGGTTTGGTATTTTACATTTATTATAAGCTTATGGTCCTTTACTAACTTTGTTTAAATAGTGACCCTGGGATTACATTTGGCCCCGCCCCAAGGGTCACATGATTTACATAGACATGTATAGGAAAAAAACTTAAAAAATCTTCTTCTCTGAAACTGCAAGAGCCAGAGGTTTAATATTTTGCTGTTGCTATAAGATTATGGTCCTTTACCAATTTTGTTCATTTTTTTTTTCTTCATTTTTATTAACTTGGTAAGCTAGCCAGATCGGACCAGTAATGGCGGAGTTATGGCTATATTTTGCCTCTTTAAGACAATAGTCACTTGCTTCATTGATGTCATAAGAGCCATATTAGCCAGTAGAGCGTCCACAGGCCCTCTTGGGCCTCTTGTTTTTTAAAAAAATCTTCTTCTCGGAAACTACAAGAGCCAGAGGTTTAATATTTTGAATTTGCTATAAGCGTTTGGTCCTTTACCAAGTTTGTTCAAATTGTGACCCTCTGGTCACATTTGACCCGCCCCAAGGGTCACATGTTTTACATAAATTCTTGTATAGGGAAAAACTGAAAAAAATCTTCTTCTCTGGGACTGCAAGAGCCAGAGGTTTAATATTTTGCATTTGCTATAAGCTTATGGTCCTTTACCAAGTTCGTTCAAATTGTGTCCCTCGGGTCACATTTGACCCCGCCCTAAGGGTCACATGTTTTACATAGACATGTATAGGGAAAAATTAAAAAAATCTTCTTCTCTGAAACTGCAAGAGCCAGAGGTTTAATATTTTGCATTTGCTATAAGCTTATGGTCTTCTACCAAGTTTGTTCAAATGGTGACCTATTGGTCACTTTGGCCCCACCCTGGGTGTCAGTTTTACTTAGGCTTGTATAGGCAAAGACTGTTTTTTAATATTTTTTTTAGTGTTTAATTTCATTTGTTGTTTTTAGCTCTACTGGCCAAGGGCCAGCAGAGCTTATGGGATGGTGTGTTGTCCGTCTTCCGTCGTCCGTCCGTCGTCCGTCGTCCGTCGTCCGTCGTCCGTCCGTTAACTTTTGCTTGTGTACACTCTAGAGACCACATTTCTGATGCAATCATCATGAAACTTTGTCAGAATGTTTGTCTCAATGAAATCTCGGTCAAGTTCGAAAATGGGTCATGTGAAGTTAAAAACTAGGTCACTAGGTCAAATATTGGAAAAACCTTGTGTACACTCTAAAGGCCATATTTTTGACCCGAGCTTGATGCAACTTTGTCAGAATGTTTGTCTTAGTTATATCTTGGTCAAGTTTGAAAATGGGTCACATGGGGTTAAAAACTAGGTCACTAGGTCAAATACTTGAAAAACCTTGTGTACACTCTAGAAGCCGTATTTCTGACCCAATCTTGATGAAACTTTGTCAAAATGTTTGTCTTAATTATATCTTGGTCAAGTTCAAAAATGGGTCACATGGTATTAAAAACTAGGTCACTAGGTCAAACTTTGGAAAAATCGTGTGTACACTCTAGAGGCCATATTTTTGACCCGATCTTGATGAAACTTTGTCAGAATGTTTGTCTTAATGAAATCTCGGTCAAGTTTAAAAATGGGTCATGTGGGGTCAAAAACTAGGTCACTAGGTCAAATACTTGAAAAAACTTGTGTACACTCTAGAGGTCATATTTGTTACCCAATCTTGATGAAACTTTGTCAAATTGTTTATCTTAATTATATCTTGATCAAGTTCGAACATGGGTCACATGAAGTTAAAAACTAGGTCACTAGGTCAAATATTGGAAAAACCTTGTGTACACTCTAGAGGCCATATTTTTGACCCGAGCTTGATGCAACTTTGTCAGAATGTTTATCTTAATTGTTTGTCTCAATGAAATCTCGGTCAAGTTCGAAAATGGGTCATGTGGGGTCAAAAACTAGGTCACTAGGTCAAATATTGGAAAAACCTTGTGTACCCTCTAGAGGCCATATTTTTGACCCGAGCTTGATGCAACTTTGTCAGAATGTTTGTCTTAATTATATCTTGGTCAAGTTTGAAAATGGGTCACATGGGGTTAAAAACTAGGTCACTAGGTCAAATACTTGAAAAACCTTGTGTACACTCTAGAAGCCGTATTTCTGACCCAATCTTGATGAAACTTTGTCAAAATGTTTGTCTTAATTATATCTTGGTCAAGTTAAAAAATGGGTCACATGGTGTTTAAAACTAGGTCACTAGGTCAAACTTTGGAAAAACCGTGTGTACACTCTAGAGGCCATATTTTTGACCCGATCTTGATGAAACTTTGTCAGAATGTTTGTCTCAATGAAATCTCGGTCAAGTTCAAAAATGGGTCATGTGGGGTCAAAAACTAGGTCACTAGGTCAAATACTTGAAAAAACTTGTGTACACTCTAGAGGTCATATTTGTTACCCAATCTTGATGAAATTTTATCAAGTTGTTTATCTTAATTATATCTTGATCAAGTTCGGAAATGGGTCACATGAAGTTAAAAACTAGGTCACTAGGTCAAATATTGGAAAAACCTTGTGTACACTCTAGAGGCCATATTTTTGACCCGAGCTTGATGCAACTTTGTCAGAATGTTTGTCTTAATTATATCTTGGTCAAGTTTGAAAATGGGTCACATGGGGTTAAAAACTAGGGCACTAGGTCAAATATTGGAAAAACCTTGTGTACACTCTAGAAGCCGTATTTCTAACCCAATCTTGATGAAACTTGGTCAAAATGTTTGTCTTAATTATATCTTGGTCAAGTTCAAAAATGGGTCACATGGTATTAAAAACTAGGTCAGTATGTCAAACTTTGGAAAAAACGTGTGTACACTCTAGAGGCCGTATTTTTGACCCGATCTTGATGCAATTGTGTCAGAATATTTGTCTCAATTATAGCTTGCTAAAGTTCGAAAATGGGTCACACAGGGTCAAAAACTAGGTCACTAGGTCAAATACTTGAAAAACCTTGTGTAAACTCTAGAGGCCATATTTCTGACCCGATCTTGATGAAACTTTGTCGAAATGTTGTCTTAATTATATTTTGGTCAAGTTCGAAAATGGGTCCCATGGGGTCAAAAACTAGGTCACTAGGTCAAATACTTGAAAAACCTTGTGTACACTCTAGACGCCATATTTTTGACCAGATCTTGATGAAACTTTCTCAGATTGTTTATCTGAATTATATCTTGATCAAGTTTCGAAATGGGTCACATGGGATCAAAAAACTATGTCACGAGGTCAATATTGGAATTTGCTTGTGGGCACTCCAGAGGCCACAATTTTGACCTGATCATGACCAGCCCTTAAAACCTGCCCTTGATCGATTATAATGGAAAATTGATTGAATAATACCAACATTGCCGATAATCCTCTTGGGTTACAATTCCTAGCTAGCCTTAGCACAATACCTGCACTGAACTCAGGTGAGCGATTCAGGGCCATTATGGCCCTCGTTTCAGAGTTATGGCCCTTTGAAGGTTTTAATAGAGAAACCAGATTAGTCTGTTCTGAACTCCTTACTGGATTTCAACGAATCTTGATGGGGATGATCAGTACCAAGCCGTGTTGCACCTATTATTGCCGTGTTCTGGTTGAATGAATTTTGACAGAGTTATGGCCCCTTAAAAGTTTTAATACACTAACTTTGTACAGACTAGTTCTCCTGAACCTCTGGCTGGATTTCAATGAAACTTGTCAGGGACAATCAGTACCAAGCCTAGTTGCCTATGTCATCAGCATGTTCTGGTTGAACGATATTTCAAAGAGTTATGGCCCCTTGTGCATAAACTTTATCTTTAGCCAGTAGAGCGTCCACAGGCCCTCTTGGGCCTCTTGTTTTTTGTTGTTTTTTTAATTATTTTTTTTTAAGCGCTTATGCCGTGGTGCGGCGTCCGTCGTCCGTCCGTCCGTCTGTCCGTCCGTCCGTCCGTAAACTTTTTTGTTGTAGCGACTACTCCTCTGAAACTACTGAATGGATTTTCATGAAACTTTAAAGAAATGTTGCCCATGAAGTCTGGTTGATCCTAGCAAAAATTCATGTTGATGTGAAATCCAAGATGGCCACCAAATCTAAAAATAGATTTTTAAAAAACAAGTTTGTAGCGACTACTTCTTGAAAACTATAAGTCATCTTGATATGGGACTTATTCTAAAATGATCAGCATTACATGATGTTGGTCCTTGTCGAAAATCGTTTTGATTCGACGTTAAACATGGCTGCCAGCGGCCATCTTTATTTACATAGAGTTATTTAGTAAAAACTTGTAGCGACTACTCCTCTGAAACTACTCTACAGATTTCCATGAAACTTCACAGGAATGTTGCTCTTGATGTCTAAATGATCCTAGCCGGAAATTCAAGATGGCCGCCACGGCTAAAAATAGATTTTCAAAAAACAAGTTTATGGCGACTACTTCTTGAAAAATTATAAGTGATATTTGTATGGGACTTTTTCTAAAATGATCAGCATGTCATGATGTTGGTCCTTGTCGAAAATCGCTTTGATTCGATGTTAAACATGGCTGTCAGCGGCCATCTTTGTTTACATAGAGTTATCTAGTAAAAACTTGTAACGACTACTTCTCTGTAACTACTCGACGGATTTTCATGAAACTTTACAGAAATGTTGCTCTTGATGTGTAATTGATCCTAGCAAAATTTCAGGTCGGCCGGAAATACAAGATGGCTGCCATGTCTGAAAATAGATTTTCAAAATTCAAGTTTGTAGCGACTACTTCTTGAAAACTATAAGTGATATTGATATGGGACTTTTTCTAAAATGATCAGTAAGACATGATGTTGATCCTTGTCAAAAATTATTTTGATTTGACATTAAACATGGCCGCATCTTTGTTTACATAGAGTAATATAATGAAAACTTGTAGCGACTACTCCTATGAAACTGCTTGATGGATTTTCATGAAACTTCACAGGAATGTTGACCTAGCTATCAAAAATCTATCAGTAGAGCTTCAAGGTCATTGACCTCTTGTTTTCATTGTCTTTTTAATTACTTGACACTTATTTTAAAATTTCTTGTCGGCGCTACTCATCCTAAATGCCTTGTTGAATTTCGACGAAACTTGGCAGGAAGCATCGGTATAAAAGTCTAGTTGTGCATATCACGCTTTTGTTCCAGTTCGCTGATTTTTGACGGAGTTATGGCCCTTTGACATTTTTATTTTAAATTTCTTATCGGCGCTACTCCTCTTAAACGTCTCGTTGGATTTCTACGAAATTTGGCAGGAAGCCTCAGTATGATGTCTAGTTGTACAAAGCGCGGTATATCAATGAAATCTTGGACAATTTCGAAAACCAACTAGATCTTGTTAGTAATAACAGAGTTATTGATTTGTTGAAAAATGCTATATTGTATTTTCCTTTGTTAAATCTATAGGGGAAGAGAGCTATATCTAGCTATATCTATCTAAATCTATAAGAGCTGTTTTAGCCAGTAGAGCGTCCACGGGCCCGCTTGGGCCTCTTGTTTAATTTTTTTTTAATTTCTTTTTAGTTTTTAATTTGATTTATTTTTTTTATTTTTTTCAATTTCAAATTTGTCCCCGCCCTGAGGGTCACAGTTTTACATAGACTTATATAGGATTTTTTTTTAAAAATCTTCTTCTTGGAAACTACAAGAGCCAGAGGTTTGATATTTTACAATTATTATAAGCTTATGGTCCTTTACCAAGTTTGTTCAAATGGTGACCCTGGGGTCACATTTGGTCCCGCCCCAAGGGTCACATGTTTTACATAGACATGTATAGGGAAAAACTTAAAAAATCTTATTCTCTGAAACTGCAAGAGCCAGAGGTTTAATATTTTGCTGTTGCTATAAGCTTATGGTCCTTTACCAATTTTGTTCAAATGCTGACCCTGGGGTCACATCTGGCCCCGCCCCGGGGGTCACAGTTTTACATCAATGCTTGTTTTAAATTTTTAAATTTCTTTATTTTTTATTTTTTTATTTTCTTTTTTTTTCATTATAATATTTTTTCATATTTTTTGTTTAATTTTTTTTTTTTTTTTTTTTTTTTTTTTTTTTTTTTTTTTTTTTTTTTATTATCTCTACTGGCCAACTTGGAAAACCAGCCAGATCAAACCAGTAATTACGGAGTTACTGCTCTTGATATAGTTAAAAATGCTATATTTTGCCTCTTTAAGACGATAGTCACTCGCTTCATTGATGTCATAAGAGCCATATTAGCAAGTAGAGCGTCCACAGGCCCTCTTGGGCCTCTTGTTTAATTTTTTTTTTAATGATTAGATTTTTTTTAAAAAAAAATTCATCTTTTAAATTACTTGGCACTTACTTTAAAATTTCTTGTCGGCGCTTAATTCTTAGACTTGAGCTCAAGTACTAAACGTTCATTCACAAATATTCCAGTGACCTTCATAGATAAACACACGTAAGAAGTTGCTATTTATTAGTATGCATCGTATTTATACATAGCAGCTTGTTATGAACGTTTATTCTGTAAACTTATAGAAATATTTTTGATTGAAATTTGCATAATTGAGCTCAAGTCTAAGAATATTCTCAAGAATGGTTGGTGAATTCAAGGCATGATATTTACCAAACTTTACCAGATTTTTTTAATTTTTAGATCTACTGATCAAAGCGCTTATGCTGTGGTGCGGTGTCCGTCGTCCGTCTGTCCGTCCGTAAACTTTTTTTTTGTAGCGACTACTCCTCTGAAACTACTGGATGGATTTTCATGGAACTTTACAGAAACGTTGCCCATGATGTCTAGTTGATCCTAGCAAAAAATAATGTTGATGTTAAATTCAAGATGGCCATAAATAAAAATAATATTAAAAAACAAACACATTTGTACTGACTACTTCCTGAAAACTATAAGTGATGTTGATATGGGACTTTTTCTAAAATGATCAACATGACATGATGTTGGTCCTTGTCGAAAATCGTTTTGATTCGATGTTAAACATGGCTGCCAGTGGCCATCTTTGTTTACATAGAGTTATATAGTAAAAAGTTGTAGCGACTACTCCTCGGAAACTACTGGACAGATTTTCATGAAACTTCATAGGAATGTTGCTCTTGATGTCTAACAATTTTATAAAATCGACATCTCCTCTGAAACCGCATGAAGGATTTACTTCATCACAATGTTACTTGGGAGGGCCTCTGTCAGATTTGTGTTTTTTATGGTCGCCAGTCGTCCAAGATAGCCACCATGGCAAAAACTGGTCAAATTTAAGGAAATTTCAAACGACATCTCCTCCGAAACCACTTATTCCATTATTGTGAAATAACATAAATATGTTGCTTGGGTTGGCCTCCATCAAGTTTGTGTTTTTCGTTATCCTTGAATAATCAAAATGGCCGCCACGGCAACTCAAAGTTTACATAGAGTTATATACAGGGTTCCCACGGGTCCTTGAAATCCTTTTGAATTTGAAAAAAAATAATTTCAAGGCCTGGAAAGTGCTTGAAAATCTGATAAGGTGCTTGAAAGTTCTTAAATTCTGGATTTTTGCTGTTCATCCCAAAAATGGCTATTGGTTGTGCGTTCCTAGAATATTTGTTGCTGTTTTCAGATGGCATAAGCCATGTCGCTTGCGCCAATAGCAGTCCTTGAATTTTGGAAAAAAAGGTCCTTGAAAGTCCTTGAAAAGTCCTTGAATTTGGCCTTACAATACGGGTGGGAACCCTGTATATAGGAATTTAAAGGCTAAAAATGACATATTTTTTGAAACCGCTTGAAGGATTTTGATGAAACTTCATTACAATGATCTTTAGAATAGTCTCCCTCAGATTTATGTTTTTTGCGGCCGGCAGTCATCCAAGATGGCCACCATGGCTAAAATTAGGTCAAATTTAAGGAAATTTCAAACGACATCTCCGACGAAACCACTTATTCCATTCTTGTGAAATATCATAAACATGTTCCTTGGGTTGGCCTCTATCAAGTTTGTGTTTTTCGTTATCGTCGAATAATCAAAATGGCCGCCACAGCGACCCAAAGTTTACCCAAAGTTTACATAGAGTTATATAGGCAAACGTTAAAAATGACATCTTTTCTGAAACCGCTTGAAGATTTTTGATGAAACTTAAATCACAATGATCTTTGGGATAGTTCCTCTCAGATTTGTGTTTTTTGTGGCTGCCAGTCATCCAAGATGGCCACCATGGCTAAAACTAGGTCAAATTTAAGGAAATTTCAAACGACATCTCCAAAACCACTTATTCCATTCTTGTGAAATATCATATACATGTTCCTTGGGTTGGCCTCTTTTAAGTTTGTGTTTTTCTTTATCGTTGAATAATCAAAATGGCCATCACGGCCCAAAGTTTACATAGAGTTATATAGGAAAAGGTTGAAAATGACATCTTCTCTGAAACCGGTTGAAGGATTTTGATGAAAACTTAATCACAATGGTCTTTGGGATAGTCCTCCTCAGATTTATGTTTTTCGCGGCCTTCAGTCATTCAAAATGGCCACCATGGCTAAAATTAGGTCAAATTTAAAGAGATTTCAAATGACATCTCCTCCAAAACCACTTAATCCATTCCAATGAAATATCATATACATGTTCCTTGGGTTGGCCTCAATCAAATGTATGTTTTTTGTTATTCATCGAATAATCAAAATGGCCGCCACGACGACCCAAAGTTTACATAGAGTTATATAGGAAAAGGCTAAAATTGACATCTTCTCTAAAACATCTTGAAGGATTTTGTTGAAACTTTATCACAATGATCTTTGGGATAGTGCGCCTCAGATTTGTGTTTTTCGCAGTCGCCAGTTGTCCAACATGGCCACCATGGCTAAAACTAAGTCAAATTTAAGGAAATTTCAAACGACATCTCCTCTGAAACCACTTCATCCATTCCAGTGAAATATCATGTACATGTTCCTTGGGTTGGCCTCTGTCAAATTTGTGTTTTTGTTATCATCGATTAATCAAAATGGTTGCCATGGTGACCCAAGGTTTACATAGAGTTATATAGTTAAAGGTTAAATTTGAAATCTTCTCTGAAACCTTTTGAAGCATTTTGTTGAAACTTTTTATCACAATGGTTGGCGTCTATTAAGTTTGTGTTTTTTGTTTTTCTTGCAATAATCAAAATGGCCGCCATGGCGACCCAAAGTTTATATAGGAAAAGGCTAAATATGACATCTGTAGAGCGTCTACCTCTTGGGCCTCTTATTTAATTTTTTGATTGATTTTTTTTTTTTTAACCAGCCAGATCGGACCACTAACAGCGGTGTTATGGCCCTTGATTCATTAAAAATGCTATATTTTGCCTTGTTAAGATGATAGGGCCTTCATTTTTCATCCGATCTTTACCAGACTTAACCGGATTGTTAATATCAATGAAAGCTCCGATAAATTTGAAAAACAGCCAGGTTGGACCATTTACACAGGAGTTATGGCCTTGATTTTCTGAAATATGCTATAGTTTGGCCTCATTAAGACGAAAGGGCCTTCATTTGGACGGACTTCAGTGAAACTTTTCAGGGATGATCAGTACCAAGCCTAGTTGTACATATCGTCACCGTGTTTCGGTTGAATGATTTTGGCAGAGTTATGTCCCTTAAAACTTTTAATTCACAAACTTTGTCCTGACTTGTTCTCCTGAACCCCTGGCCGGATTTGAACGAAACTTTTTAGGGATGATCAGTTCCAGGTCTAGTTGTGCAAATAATCGCCGTGTTCCGGTTGAATGATTTTTGACAGAGTTATGGCCCTTTAAAGGTTTTAATATACAAACTTTGTCTGGACTAGTTCTTCTGAACTGAAGGCCATTCGACCATTTGGTCTTCGTATTAAACCAAAATTAAGAGACACTGAAATCGACCTAAATTTGATTGCCAAGTACAAAGTACCACAAATTCCACCGTGGACTTTGGAAACTCCAACAGTTATTTTTGATCTTTGTAATAATAACAAATCCAGTAAAGACCCTACTGTCTTTCAAAGCAAATTTAATGAAATTATATCGAAATACAGTGACTTTCAACATATCTACACAGATGGCTCTAAAGATGGAGATAAGGTAGCTGCAGCAGCTGTTCACAAACACAGCATAAAGAGCCACCTGCCAGACAAGGCCTCTATCTTTTCAGCTGAACTTAAGGCAATTGAACTTGCCTTAAATGATATTCAGGAATCTGATGATGACCATTTTGTAATATTTTCTGATTCCCTTTCATCTCTTCAAGCCCTGGGTAATATGAAACATGATAACCCAGTTGTGCTTCAACTTTTACAAAAGTACAATTCTCTTATAATTGATAATGTTATTATTTTCTGCTGGCTTCCAAGCCCTGTAAGAATACGTGGAAATGATAGAGCTGATAGTGCTGCTAAGGCAGCATTAGATTTACATATATCTAAGGCCATAAAAAATTAATTACCTGGTTCTCAGGCCCGCCCGCATGTCTTTTTAGATCACCTGAGCCGAAGGCTCAAGGTGATCTATTGGGATCACTCTGCGTCCGTCGTCCGTCCGTCGTCGTCGTCGTTAACTTTTCTTCAAACGACTTCTCCTCAGAAACCGCTTGGCTAATTTTGACTGAACTTCACATGGATGATCCTTAGGTGAATGCTTTTTAGATTTGTTAAAATTAGGTCAGCGCGACATCCAAGATGGCCGCCATTGCCATATATGGTCGAAACCTTAAAAAATCTTCTTCTCCAGAACCGCAGGACAGATTTCAACAGTTTTTCTTTTAAAATGATCGCCAACGCCTACACTATCAAGTTTGTTCAAATAAAGTCCCCGGGGTCAAAAATGGCCGTGCCCCGGGGATCCAAAGTTTGTATATTGAGATTTTGCATGTTTTTCATATAGACATATAGGAAAAAACTTTAAAAAATCTTCTTCTCTGAAACCACAAGGCACAGAGCTCTCATGTATTACATGTAGCATCAGCTTATGGTCCTCTACTAAGTTTGTTCAAATGGTGACCCTGGGGTCAAATTTGTCCCCGCCCCGAGGGGTCACAGTTTTACATAGACTTATATAGGAAAACAAAATAAAAATCTTCTTCTCGGATATTACAAGAGCCAGAGGTTTAATGTTTTGCATTTACTATAAGTATATGGTCCTTGAGCAAGTTTGTTCAAATGGTGACCCCCGGGTCACATTTGACCCCGCCCCAAGGATCACATGTTTTGCATAGACATGTATAGGGAAAAACTTTAAAAATCTTCTTCTCTGAAACTGCAAGAGCCAGAGGTTTAATATTTTGCATTTGCTATAAGCTTATGGTCCTCTACCAAGTTTGTTCAAATGGTGACCCAGGGGTCACATTTAGCCCCACCCCGGGTCACAGTTTTACATAGGCTTGTATAGGCAAAAACTGAAAACAATCTTCTTCTCTGAAACTACAAGAGCCAGAGGTTTAATATTTTGCATTTACTATAAGATTATAGTCCTTTACCAGGTTTGTTCAAATGATGACCCTGGGGTCACATTTGGCCCCGCCCTGGTGGTCACAGTTTTACATAGACTTGTATAGGGAAAAACTTAAAAAATCTTCTTCTCTGAAACTACAAGAGCCAGAGGATCTTCTTCTCTGAAACTACAAGAGCCAGAGGTTTAAAATTTTGCATTTACTATAAGATTATAGTCCTTTACCAAGTTTGTTCTAATGGTGACACTGGGGTTACATTTGGCCCTGCCCCAGGGGTCACAGGTTTTACATAGACTTGTATAGGGAAAAACTTAAAAAATCTTCTTCTCCGAAACTGCTTGAGCCAGATGTTCAATATTTTGCATTTTCTACAAGCTTATGATCCTTTACCCAGTTTGTTCAAATGGTGACCCTGGTGTCAAATTTGGCCCCGCCCCGGGGATCACAGTTTTACATAGATTTATATAGGAAGTTTTTTAAAAATCTTCTTCTCTGAAAGTACAAGAGCCAGAGGTTTAATATTTTGCAGTTACTATAAGATTATGGTCCTTTACCAAGTTTGTTCAAATGGTGATCCTGGGGTCATATTTGGCCCCGCCCCCGCGATCACAGTTTTACATAGACTTGTACAGGGAAAAATTAAAAAAATCTTCTTCTCTGAAACTGCAAGAGCCAGAGGTTTAATATTTTGCAATTACTATGCGCTTATGGTCCTTTACCAAGTTTATTAAACTGGTGACCCGGGGTCACATTTGGCTCTGCCCCAGGGGTCATATGTTTTACATAGACTTGTATAGGGAAAAACTTAAAAAATCTTCTCTTTCTGAAACCACAAGGCACACAGCTCTCCTATATTACATGTAGCCCTTGGGTCACATTTGGCCATGCCCCAGAGGTTACACCTTCATTTTGTCTTTGATCTTTACCAAACTTTGTCAGTGTCTTTATATCAATGTTGGTAAACAACAGAGGCCACATTTCTCGGACAATCTTAACCATACTTGCACAGATTGTATATGATCATAAGATTTCGAAGAAGTTCGATAATGGACAATTACTCAGGTGATCGATATAGGGCCATCTTGGCCCTCTTGTTTTGGTTCCGCATTGCCGATTTTATCTCAAAAGTAATAAAATAAAAATTGGAAATGCGCTACCGAAATTTCGAAAAAAAAGTTCCGCATCCAACAAGTTCATTCCGGTTTTTACATGCAACTACCTCAGGGGAATCCCCTTGTGGGTAGACTGGTGCGCGGTCGACTATCTGCCGCTTTGCTCGCTAGCTTGTGAGTGTTGCAGTCGTACGGGTATCAATCTAGGGAGAGTCAGACGCTTGAGACGCTTGGAACTAGTAGGTGCTACAGAACAGGCGATTTATTCAAGCGTCTAATCGACAAAGTCTCACAACAACATGCAATATCGAGTCGATTGAATCTAATACAAATATACGGACTTATTGTGATTGAAAGAAGCATATAAAGTCGGGAAGAAATGATAAGGTAATGATTGACAATAGAGATGAGCTGATCCAACTGGTTATTGCACAAGTATTTCGAGATATTTTGCATCAATACATGTATTGGAATTAAAAGTTTGGATAAAAAAAAAATCGCCCGCGTGTCTGTTGACCACTGTAAAATTGTAAAAAAAAAAATGCGCCCGCCCGCATCTCTTCGCAGAAAAAGTGGCCTGAGAACCAGGTAATTAATTTTTTGTGGCCTAATACCAAATTGCCTTATACTGATTTTAAAAGTTGTATTAACACATATATTCGTAACTCTTGGCAAACCGCTTGGGATTTGTCAGTTAACAATAAACTCCATTCGTCGAGAGGAAGTTATCCTAGCCCGGTGCAGGATAGGGCATACACGTTATACTCGTTCATATTTATTACAAGGTGAGCAATTACCAGAATGTATACCCTGCTTTGCACCGTTGCTTTGCACCGTTAACGGTCAAACACATCTTATTGGAATGTGTAGACTTTTATCCTATGCGTCAAAGGTACTACAATGTTAATACTATGAAAGAGTTATTTGATACTGTAGATTTTAGTCTTGTTTTAGATTTCCTAAAAGAGATCAGACTATATAAATCATTATAATGTGTTCTTATATATATTTACTTGTTTATATGCCCGTTAACGGGCATTTGTTGATTTACATACATAGTTTATATTACACCTTATCATCCCTTATTTTTTAATAGTTTATCTTTATATATTTACACTAATTTTAGGCTCTACTGGTCAGAGATCAGCAGAGCTTATGCCGTGGTGCGGCGTCCGTTGTCCGTCTGTCCGTCTGTCTGTAAACTTTTTTTTGTGGCGACTTCTCCTCTGAAACTACTGAATGGATTTTCATGAAACTTTACAGGAATGTTGCCCATGAAGTCTAGTTGATCCTAGCAAAAATTCATGTTGATGTGAAATCCAAGATGGCCGCCAGATCTAAAAATAGGTTTTTAAAAAACAAGTTTGTAGCGACTTCTTCATGAAAACTATAAGCGATATTGTTATGGGACTTTTTCTCAAATGATCAGCATGACATGATGTTGGTCCTTGTCGAAAATAGTTTTGATTCGACGTTAAACATGGCTGCCAGCGGCCATCTTTGTTTACATAGTTATATAATGAAAACTTGTAGCAACTACTTCTCTGAAACTACTTGACGGATTTTCATGAAACTTCACAGGAATGTTGCTCTTGATGTCTAATTGATCCTAGCAAAATTTCAGGTCAGCCGGAAATTCAAGATGGCCGCCACGGCTAAAAATAATTTTTCAAAATACAATTAAGTTTGTAGCGACTACTACTTGAAAACTATAAGTGATATTGACATTGGAACTTTTGTAAAATGATCAGCATGACATGATGTTGGTCCTTGTCAAAAATTGTTTTGATTCAACGTTAAACATGGCTGCCAACAGCCATCTTTGTTTACATAGAGTTATATAGTAAAAATTTGTAGCGACTAATCCTTTGAAACTACTTGGCAGATTTTCATGAAACTTTACAGGAATGTTGCTCTTAATGTTTAATTGATCCTAGTAAAATTTCAGATCGGCCAGAAATTCAAGATGGCCGCCACAGCTAAAATTAGATTTTTTAAAAAAGACGTTTGTAGCGACTACGTCTTGAAAACTATAAGTGATATTGATATGGGACTTTTTGTAAAATGATCAGCATGACATGATGGTTATCAGAGTCAAACATTATTTTGATTCGACGTTAAACATGGCTGTCAGCGGCCATCTTTGTTTACATAGAGTTATATAATGAAAACTTGTAGCGACTATTCTTGTGAAACTACGTGACGGATTTTCATGAAACTTCACAGGAATGTTGCTCTTGATGTCTTATTGTTCCTAGCAAAATTTCAGGTTGGCCGGAAATTCAAGATGGCCGCCACGGCTAAAAATAATTTTTCTAAAAACAAGTCTGTAGCGACTACTTCCTGAAATCAAAATCAATCAGTAGAGCTTCAAGGTCATTGACCTCTTGTTAAATAATACTTCATTTTTCATCCATTTTTGCGCACAATATGACCTATTTATGTGTCGACGTGCCGTAAAACACCATTCATTCATTCATTCATTCTTCTGAACCCCTTGTCAGATTTCAACGAAACTTTTCAGGGATGATCAGCACGAAGCCTAGTTGTGCATATCATTGTCACGTTCCGGTTGAATGATTTTTGGCAGAGTTGTGGCCCTTTAAAGGTTTTAATAGACAAACTTTGTCCAGACTTGTTCTCCTGAACCCCTGGCCGGATTTGAACGAAACTTTGCAGGGATGATCAGTTCCAGGTCTAGTTATGCAAATAATCGCTGTGTTCCGGTTGAATGATTTTTGACAGAGTTATGGCCCTTTAAAGGTTTTAATACACAAACTTTGTCTGGACTAGTTCTTCTGAACCCCTTGTCAGATTTCAACGAAACTTTACATGGATGATCAGCACGAAGCCTAGTTGTGCATATCATCGTCACGTTCCGGTTTACAGATTTTTGGCAGAGTTATGGCCCTTTTAAGGTTTTTGATACACAAACATTTTTCAGGCTAATTCTCCTGAACCCCTGGCTGGATTTAAACGAAACTTGACAAGGATGATCAGTATCAATCCTAGTTGTGCATATCTTCGCCATATTCTGGTTGAATGATTTTTGGCAGAGTTGTGGCCCTTTAAAGGTTTTAATAGACAAACTTTGTCCAGATTAGCCTCTTCTGAACTCCTTGCCGGATTTCAACGAATCTTGGTGGGGATGATCCGTACCAAGCCTAGTTGGTGCTATCATTGCCGTGTTCTGGCTGAATGAATTTTGGCAGAGTTATGACTCCTTAAAGGTTTTAATACGCTAACTTTGTACGGACTAGTTCTCCTGAACCTCTGGCTGGATTTCAACAAAACTTGGCAGGGATGATCAGTACCGAGCCTAGTTGCGTATGTCATTGCCATGTTCCGGTTGAATGATATTATACATAAACATTATGTTTAGCCACTAGAGCGTCCACAGGCCCTCTTTGGTCTCTTGTTTTTAGCTCTACTGATCAGAGATCAGCAGAGCTTATGCCGTGGTGCGGCGTCCGTCTGTCTGTAAACTTTTTTTTGTAGCAACTTCTCCTCTGAAACTACTAAATGGATTTTCATGAAACTTTACAGAAATGTTGCCCATGAAGTCTAGTTGATCCTAGCAAAAATTCATGTTGATGTGAAATCCAAGATGGCCGCCAGATCTAAAAATAGGTTTTTAAAAAACAAGTTTGTAGCGACTTCTTCATGAAAACTATAAGTGATATTGATATGGGACTTTTTCTAAAATGATCAGCATGACATGATGTTGGTCCTTGTCGAAAATCGTTTTGAATCGACGTTAAACATGGCTGCCAGCGGGCCATCTTTGTTTACATAGAGTTATATAATGAAAACTTGTAGCAACTACTCCTCTGAAACTACTTGACGGATTTTCATGAAACTTCACAGGAATGTTGCTCTTGATGTCTAATTGATCCTAGCAAAATTTCAGATCGGCCGGAAATTCAAGATGGCCGCCACGGCTAAAAATAATTTTTCAAAATACAAGTTTGTAGCGACTACTTCTTGAAAACTATAAGTGATATTGATATGGGACTTTTTCTAAAATGATCAGCATGACATGATGTTGGTCCTTGTCAAAAATCATTTTGATTCAACGTTAAACATGGCTGCCATCTTTGTTTACATACAGTTATATAGTAAAAACTTGTAGCGACTACTCCTTTGAAACTACTTGGCAGATTTTCATGAAACTTTACAGGAATATTGCTCTTAATGTCTAATTGATCCTAGCAAAATTTCAGATCGGCCAGAAATTCAAGATGGCCGCCACAGCTAAAAATAGATTTTTAAAAAAGAAGTTTGTAGCGACTCCGTCTTGAAAACTATAAGTGATATTGATATGGGACTTTTTGTAAAATGATCAGCATGACATGATGATTATAAGAGTCAAACTTTATTTTGATTCGACGTTAAACATGGCTGCCAGTGGCCATCTTTGTTTACATAGAGTTATATGATGAAAACTTGTAGCGACTACTCCTCTGAAACTACTTGACGGATTTTCATGAAACTTCACAGGAATGTTGCTCTTGATGTCTAATTGATCCTAGCAAAATTTCAGGTCAGCCGGAAATTCAAGATGGCCGCCACGGCTAAAAATATTTTTTTTCAAAATACAAGTTTGTAGCGACTACTTCTTGAAAACTATAAGTGATATTGATATGGGACTTTTTCTAAAATGATCAGCATGACATGATGTTGGTCCTTGTCAAAAATCGTTTTGATTAAACATTAAACATGGCTGCCAGAGGCCATCTTTGTTTACATAGAGTTATATAGTAAAAACTTGTAGCGACTAATCCTTTGAAACTACTTGGCAGATTTTCATGAAACTTTACAGGAATGTTGCTCTTAATGTTTAATTGATCCTAGCAAAATTTCAGATCGGCCAGAAATTTTAAAATGGCCGCCACAGCTAAAATTAGATTTTTTAAAAAAGAAGTTTGTAGCGACTACGTCTTGAAAACTATAAGTGATATTGATATGGGACTTTTTGTAAAATGATCAGCATGACATGATGGTTATCAGAGTCAAACATTATTTTTATTCGACGTTAAACATGGCTGTCAGCGGCCATCTTTGTTTACATAGAGTTATATAATGAAAATTTGTAACAACTATTCCTGTGAAACTACTTGACGGATTTTCATGAAACTTCACAGGAATGTTGCTCTTGATGTCTAATTGATCCTAGCAAAATTTCAGGTCGGCCGGAAATTCAAGATGGCCGCCACGGCTAAATATAATTTTTCAAAAAAAAAGTCTGTAGCGACTACTTCCTGAAATCAAAATCAATCAGTAGAGCTTCAAGGTCATTGACCTCTTGTTAGTAATTAAAATGTTTACAAACTTTCATTTAAGCATCATTGGCCTTTTTATTTTTAAGTCCAGCCTCCGTTAGGCGAGACGTGAATCCGCAGATTTCTTGCCTTCATATGATACTTGATCATATGTATTGTTGGCATTGGTGGCCATCACTGAACAACAAAAATTACCAAGGTCAATGTCATATTTTGCTTATTTTCCCCAAACTTAACCTTAATTGGTTAGGTAACTTAACCTCAGTTAACTTTATATGATTGCCTCTTTTTATGTCTTTGATACTTGGTCATATGTTTTGTTAGCATTGGTGGACATCTCTGAACAACAAAAAATACCAAGGTCAAGGTCATATTTTGAGTTATTTTTCCCCAAACTTAACCTTAGTTAGGTAACATAGCCTCAGTTATTTTTGTATGATTGCCTCTGTTTTGTCTCGCCTTTTCGAAGAAAAAAAGTGACATAGGTGTTGCTTTTCCGGTGGCGGCGTCAACATTCAAGTTTTGCGTTTAGGTCATTTTCTCACAAACTGTATGCACTAGACCTTTCAAACTTTGCTTATAGTTGTATCATGGGTGGTACATCGCAACGTGACAAAGCAAATGTGGTAGTGACCTTGACCCTCCAAGCAAAGGGCAGATAACTTACTAATTGTTAAGTTCAACTTTTGCGTTTAGGTCACTTTTTCACAAACTGTATGCACTAGACCTTTAAAACTTTGCTTATAGTTGTATCTTGGGAGGTACATGGCAACGTGACAAAGCAAATGTGGAAGTTACCTTGACCCATCAAACAAAGGGCAGATAACTTACTAATTTTTTAGGTTCAACTTTTGCGTTTAGGTCACTTTTTCACAAACTGTATGCACTAGACCTTTAAAACTTTGCTTATAGTTGTATCTTGAGTGGTACATCGCAACGTGACAAAGCAAATGTGGAAGTGACCTTGACCCTCCAAGCAAAGGGCAGATAACTTACTAATTTTTAGGTTCAACTTTTCCGTTTAGGTCACTTTTTCACAAACTGTATGCACTAGACCTTTCAAACTTTGCTTATAGTTTTATCTTTGGTGGAACATGGCAACGTGACAAAGCAAATGTGGAAGTGACCTTGACCTTCCAAGCAAAGGGCAGATAACTTACTAATTTTTAGGTTCAACTTTTGCGTTTAGGTCACTTTTTCACAAACTATATGCACTAGACCTTTAAAACTTTGCTAATAGTTGTATCTTGAGTGGTACATTGCAACGTGACAAAGCAAATGTGGAAGTGACCTTGACCCTCCAAGCAAGGGGCAGATAACTTACTAATTTTTAGGTTCAACTTTTGCGTTTAGGTCACTTTTTCACAAACTGTATGCACTAGACCTTTCAAATTTGCTTATAGTTGTATCTTGGGTGGTACAAAGCAAATGTGGAAGTGACCTTGACCTTCCAAGCAAAGGGCAGATAAATTACTAATTTTTAGGTTCAGCTTTTGCGTTTAGGTCACTATTTCACAAACTGGATGCACTAGACCTTTAAAACTTTGCTTATAGTTGTATCTTGAGTGGTACATTGCAACGTGACAAAGCAAATGTGGAAGTGACCTTGACCTTCCAAGCAAGGGCAGATAACCTTATAATTTTTACCTTCAACTTTGGAGTTTAGATCACTTTTTCACAAACTGTATGCACGAAGACCTTTCAAACTTTGCTTATAGTTGTATCTTGAGTGGTACATTGCAACGTGACAAAGCAAATATGGATGTGACCTTCACCATCCAAGCAAAGGGCAGATAACTTTAATTGTTACATTTACATCACTTTCTCATGAACTAGAATTATGCACTAGATGTTTTAAACATAATTTATTATTTAATCTTTGGAAGAAAACATATTCTATTTTGACATAGTTGTGTCTTCGGTATTGCATCTTTTTTTGGATGCCTGGATTTCATCAATGACCTTGACCTACTTTTTTGAGCTGATGATTTTTAGCTCTACTGGCCAAAGGCCTTCATTTTTCATCGGATCTTTACCAAACATTACCAGATTGTTAATATCAATGAAAGCTCGCACAAGTTCGAAAACCAGCCAGATCGGACCAATAACAGCAGAGTTATGGCCCTTGTTTTAGTTAAACGATAGGGCTTTCATTTTTCATCTGATCTTTACCAAACTTTACCAGATGTTTTGCCTTTTTTTTATTATTAGTATATTTTTTTATTTATTTTTTTAATAAACATAAAAAAGATTTAATAGAATTAAAAAAATATATATATTTATTTTTAATTTTTTTAATTTTATTTTATTTTATTTTTAATTTTAATTTTTGTTTATTTTTAGCTCTACTGGCCAAGGGCCAGCAGAGCTTATGGGATGGTGTGTTGTCCGTCTTCCGTCGTCCGTCGTCCGTCCGTCGTCCGTCCGTTAACTTTTCTTCAAACGACTTCTCCTCAGAAACCGCTTGGCTAATTTTGACCAAACTTCACATGGATGATCCTTAGATGAATGCTTTTTAGATTTGTTAAAATTAGGTCAGCGCTACATCCAAGATGGCTGCCATTACCATATATGGTCGAAACCTTAAAAAATCTTCTTCTCCAGAACCGCTGGACAGATTTCAACAGTTTTTCTTTTAAAATGATCGCCAACGCCTAGACTATCAAGTTTGTTCAAATAAAGTCCCCGGGGTCAAAAATGGCTGTGCCCCGGGGGTCCAAAGTTTGTATATTGAGGTTTTGCATGTTTTTCATATAGACATATAGGAAAAAACTTTAAAAAATCTTCTTCTCTGAAACCACAAGGCGCAGAGCTCTTATGTATTACATGTAGCATCAGCTTATGGTCCTCTGCTAAGTTTGTTCAAATGGTGACCCTGGGGTCAAATTTGTCCCCACCCCGGGGGTCACAATTTTACATAGACTTATATAGGATTTAAAAAAAAAAAATCTTCTTCTCGGAAACTACAACAGCCGGAGGTTTGATATTTTGCATTTACTATAAGCTTATGGTCCTTTACCAAGTTTGTTCAAATGGTGACCCTCGGGTCACATTTGGTCCCGCCCCAAGGGTCACATGTTTTACATAGACATGTATAGGGAAAAACTTAAAAAATCTTCTTCTCTGAAACTGCAGGAGCCAGAGGTTTAATATTTTGCATTTGCTATAAGCTTGTGGTCCTCTACCAAGTTTGTTCAAATGGTGACCCAGGGGTCACATTTGGCCCCACCCCGGGGGTCACAGTTTTACATAGGCTTGTATAGGCAAAAATGAAAAAAAAATCTTCTTCTCTGGAACCACATGGCACAGAGCTCTCATGTATTACATGTAGCATCAGCTTATGGTCCTCTACTAAGTTTGTTCAAATGCTGACCCTGGGGTCAAATTTGTCCCCGCCCCAAGGGTCACAGTTTTACATAGACTTATATAGGATCTTTTTTTTTTAAAAATCTTCTTCTCGGAAACTACAAGAGCCAGAGGTTTGATATTAAACATTTATTATAATCTTATGGTCCTTTACCAAGTTTGTTCAAATGGTGACCCTGCTGTCACATCTTGCCCCGCCCCTGGGTCACAGTTTTACATAAATGCTTGTATAGGGAAAAACTGAAAAAAATCTTCTTCTCTGGAACTGCAACAGCTTAAGGTTTAATATCTTGCATTTGCTATAAGCTTATGGTCCTTTACCAAGTTTGTTCAAATTGTGACCCTCCGGTCACATTTGACCCCGCCTCAAGGGTCACATGTTTTACATAGACATGTATAGGGAAAAACTTAAAAAATCTTCTTCTCTGAAACTGCAAGAGCCAGAGGTTTAATTTTTTGCATTTGCTATAAGCTTATGGTCTTCTACCAAGTTTGTTCAAATGGTGACCTATTGGTCATATTTGGCCCCACCCTGGGGGTCAGTTTTACTTAGGCTTGTATAGGCAAAAGCTTTTTTTTTTTTTTTTTTAGAATTAATTTGATTTATTTTTTATTTTATTTTTCAATTGCAATTTTTTTTTTTTTTATTTATTTTTTTTTTTTTTTTTTTTTTATTTATTTTTTTGATTGATTTGAATTCATTTTTTTTTATAAATATTTTCATTATCTTTTTAATTACTTGACACTTACTTTAAAATTTCTTGTCGGCGCTACTGATCCTAAATGCCTTGTTGAATTTCGACGAAACTTGGCAGGAAGCATCGGTAAGATGTCTAGTTGTGCATATCATGCTTTTGTTCCAGTTCGCTGATTTTTGATGGAGTTATGGCCCTTTGACATTTTTATTTTAAATTTCTTGTCGGCGCTACTCCTTAAACGGCTTGTTGGATTTCTACGAAATTTGGCAGGAAGCTTCAGTATGATGTCTAGTTGTGCCAAGCGCGGTTTATCAATGAAATCTTCGACAATTTCGAAAACTAGCTAGATCTTGTTAGTAATAACAGAGTTATGGCCCTTGATTTGTTGAAAAATGCTATATTGTATTTTTCTTTGTTAAATCTATAGGAGAAGAGAGCTATATCTAGCTATATCTATCTAAATCTATAAGAGCTGTTTTAGCAAGTAGAGCGTCCACAGGCCCTCTTGGGCCTCTTGTTTAATTTTCTAATTTCATTATTTTATTCTATTTTTTTTTGGTCTTAACGCCGTGTTAGCAGGAGCATTGCTGTGCCTTTTTTTCCGGTTCGTTGATTGTTGATGGAGTTACAGCCCCTTGACATTTTTTTTTTTAATTTCTTGTCGGCGCTACTCCTAACCATAACCCTAACCCTAATCCTTGTTGGATTTTGACAAAACTTGGCAGGAAGCATCGGTAAGATGTCTAGTTGTGCATATCGCGCTTTTGTTCCAGTTTGCTGATTTATGATGGAGTTACTTTGACATTTTTACTTTAAATTTCTTGTTGCCGCTTCTCCTCCTAAACGGCTTGTTGGATTTCTACAAAATTTGGCAGGAAGCCTCAGTATGATGTCTAGTTGTGCAAAGCATGGTATATCAAATGAAATTATGGACAAGTTCAAAAACCAGCTAGATCTAGTTAGTAACGACATGTTATGGCCCTTGATTTGTTGAAAAATGCTATATTGTATTTTCCTTTGTTAAATCTGTAGTTACTTCATTTTTTGTCTGATCTTTACCATATTTGTTTAGAATGTTAATATAAACCTCCCCCCACCCCACCACCCATTTTTATGAAATTTCATTCATAGAAGAAAGTGGGACAAATTAAAAAATGCCCATGCCAGACTAGACACAGCAGACTTATTGCCCATGATTACGAGCGATCTAAGGCCATCCTATCCCTGTTGTTTTTGCAATGTTTTAAAAAAAATACTGATGGGAATTTTATGTCGACAACCCTTGATATAAGAGCCGTTTTAGCCAGTAGAGCATCCACACGCCCTCTTGGGCCTCTTGTTTTTAATAGAATGGCATTTTGTTTTCAAACAAATGCACTTAAATGTCATCTCAGCAAACGGCAAACTCGATTGTTTTTAGTTACTAAAATGTTTACAAACTTTCATTTAAGCATCATTGACCTTTTTATTTTTAAGTCAAGCCCCCATTAGGCAAGACATGTGAATCCACCGATTTCTTGTATGTCTTTGATACTTGGTCATATGTATTGTTGGCATTGGTGGACATCGCTGGATGACAAAAAATACCAAAGTCAAGGTCATGTTTTGTGTTATTTACCCTAAACATTGGTTTGACTAGGTTAGTTAACCTCAGTTAACTCTATGTGATTGCCTCACTTTATGTCTTTGATACTTGGTCATATGTATTGTTGGCATTGGTGGACATCGCTGGATGACAAAAAATACCAAGCTCAAGGTCATGTTTTGCATTATTTACCCTAAACATCAGTTTGGTTAGGTAAGTTAACTAGTTAACCTCAGTTAAATTTTTCTGATAAATTTAATTTCTTTCTTTGATACTTAGTCATATGTATTGTTGGCATTGGTGGACTTCACTGAACGACAAAAATTACCAAGGTCAATGTCATATTTTGCGTTATTTTCTCCAAACTTAACCTTGGTTAGGTAACTTAACCTTAGTTAACTTTATGTGATTGCCTCACTTTATGTCTTTGATACTTGATCATATGTATTGTTGGCATTGGTGGACATCGCTGGACGACAAAAATACCAAGGTCAGGGTCATGTTTTGCGTTATTTAGCCTAAACATCAGTTTGGTTAGGTAAGTTAACATCAGTTAACTCGATGTGATTGCCTCACTTTATGTCTTTGATACTTAGTCATATGTATTGATGGCATTGGTGGACATCGCTGAACAACAAAAAATACCAAGATCAACATCATATTTTGCATTATTTTCTCCAAACTTAACCTTGGTTAGGTAACTTAACCTCATTTAATTTTATGTGATTGCCTCACTTTATGCCTATTATACTTGGTCATGTGTATTGTTGGCATTGGTGGACATCGCTGAATGACAAAAAATTCCAAGGTCAAGGTCATGTTTTGCGTTATTTAGCCTAAACATCAGTTTGGTTAGGTCAGTTGACCTCAGTTAACTTTAATTTCTTTGTTAGGTCATATGTATTGTTGGCATTGGTGAACATCACTGTTTGTTTAGGTAAGTTAACCTCTGTTAAGTTAACTTTTTCTGATAACTAATTTCTTTGTTTGATACTTGGTCATATGTATTGTTGGCATTGGTGACGTATGTATTGTTGGCATTGGTGAACATCATTGAACGACAAAAAATACCAAGGTCAAGGTCATATTTTGCATTATTTTCCCAAAGATACACCCTGGTTAAACCACTTGACCTTAGTAACTTGAACTTCTTATGATTACTTCGCTTATTTGTTTGATACTTGGTCATATGAAGTGTTGTTTTTGGTGGACACCTTTAAGTACAAATTTAATAAAATATTTCACATATGTCGTTTTGCCGCGATGGGCGAGACACCCTCAGACCGAGGTCTTGTTCTTTAAATATTGTTTACAGTTTATTTTTTTCGTCAAACCATTTAAGTACCATGATACCATAGAAAACCATGCTACTCATAACAACTGATGACCTTATATCCCTCTACATCACCCATCATATATTGCCTAATTTATTACAGAATTATGGCCCTTTGTTTGACTTAGAATTTTCCACTCTAATACTTGTTAACACCTTTTTTCTCAAACATATTCGAATTAATTGTTCCCAAACTTAATATACACAAAACAATCGATGACCTTATGTCCCTCTACATTTACCCCTCATTGATTTTCTAATTTTTTACAGAATTATGAACCTTTGTTTCACTTAGAATTTACCACTCTAATATATATAATGATATGTTAACACATTTTTTCTCAAACATTTTCGAATTGATTTTTCCCAAATTTCATGTACACATAACAACTGATTACCTTATGTCCTTCTACATCACACAATGTTGATGCCTAACTTATTACAGAATTATGGCCCTTTATTTAGAATTGTTCACTCTATAATGAACTTCATGTGGCTTTCACTTTAACACTTTTCATGGATTGTTTGTTATTACACTTGACATACAGTTCACACATGTGGTGATATGATGTGTCTCTGAATTAATGGTTTTTCGATTCTGCAAAAAACAATAATACAGAATTATGGACCTTTGTTTTACTTAGAATTTCTTTCACATTATAAAATTAACAGATATTTTAGACATTCATTATTCTCCATTTTGCCCATCCTCATCGGCTATAGCAAAAAAGCGTTGTTTTCATCACCTTCAGTGTTAGTTCTAGTTGTTTATGTTTGTGTTAACCTTTTTTTGTTTAAATGAAAAAAAAGCATAAAAAATTGTATACAGTTTACATTTGTATATTTATTTTTATCAGTTTGCAGTGATTTTCTTTGATTGATGACATCATCGTTCCAAGATGGCCGCTCCATTCATGTTTCTTCACACATTTTCAATAGGTCATATCTCCTTTATTTTGCATGGTATTTTGATAATTCGATCAGCTTTCTTCATGTTTTTCAGAGCCCTTTAAAATAAATTTGTTTGAAAATAGTGCATCAACCCTTTTAAGTTTTGTTTCCACTCAATACCTTTAGTTCGGAATGAGATATTGACATGAAACTTTCCTGATAGGTAGCTTATATGAAGAGGAAGCTTTGAATTGCATGTGGGGTCACTAGGGTCAAGGTTAAGGACACCATTACTAAAAATAGAAAAACGGTTTCCGTTCAATAACTTCAGTTATGAATGGGATAATGTCATAAAACTTTCTGAATAGGTAGCTTATATAAAGTGGAAGCAATGGGTTGCATTTTGGGTCACTGTGTTTAAGGTCAAGGTCACTTTTACTAAAAATAGTGTTTGCGTTAAGTTATTTGTAAGTTTTGTTTCCGTTCGATAACTTTAGTTAGGAAGGAGATATTGGCATGAAACTTTCTGGATAGCTAGCTTATTTGAAGAGGAAGCTTGGGGTTGCAATTGGGGTCACTGGGGTCAAGGTCACTTTACTAAAAATAGAAAAACTTTCCGTTCAATAACTTCAGTTATGAATGAGATATTGGCCTAAAACTTTCTGGATAGGTAGCTTATCTAAAAAGCAAACTTGGGATTGCATTTAGGTCACCGGGATCAAGGTCACTATTACTAAAAATAGAAAAATGGTTTCCGTTCAATAACTTCAGTTAGAATTGAGATATTGGCATGAAACTTTCTGGATATGTAGCTAATACAACAAGCAAACTTGTGGATTGCATTTTGCATCACTGGGGTCAAGGTCACTGTTCCTAAAAGTAGAAAAATGTTTTCCTTTCAATAACTTCAGTTAGGAATGAGATATTGGCATGAAACTTTATGGATAGGTAGCTTATATAAAAAGCAAACTTGGAATTGCATTTGGGGACTTTGGGGTCAAGTTCACTGTTACTAAAAATAGAAAAGAAACAGTTTTGGCTTAATAACTTCAGTTAGGAATGAGATATTGGCATGCAACTTTATAGTTGGGTAGCTTTTATGAAAATGAAGCTTAGGATTATATTTGGGGTTACTGCGGTCAAGGTCACTGTTACTTATAATAGAAAAACAGTTTCAGAATATTTTCAGAATTAGCCCCCTTGAATATTTTCATAATTAGTCACGTTTCTTTACTTAGAATTTGCTTTAAGTTTACGTCCAGTTTGTCAGTAACATGAAAAAAGTTGTATCAAAAAAAAATTATGTTGAAAAGAAACTAAAATCTGTTGTGAACATCTTGCATACACTATTCAAATGACTCGATCATCTTTCACATTGTGGAAAACCCGGCTTTAATGCCAACAGGCGTTTCTCTTGTTAAAACTTGCTCGATTTAGGTTCCGTTGACACAAACCTTTCTTAACTGAAAAGTTTTCTAGAATCCACTGAATTTCAGTGCTTTCAAATTATAATAACTTTAGTGAAGGATTGATTTCGATATTTTGATCTTTCAAAGGGGTATGAAAAACATTATGATAGTATAAAGTTAGTAGCACTTTATACTATCATAATGTTTTTCATACCCAGTTTATGAATTAAAATAGTGAATTCAGTCCTTTTATTTACATTTCATTTTACTATATAATCAGAGTAATATGCATTGTACTGTTTCAATAGTAAGATTGATTTTAATGATCAATTTTAGTTAAAACATTCATCGTAAATACAACTGAGAGAACAGTCTATTGGATAGCTGGCCAGCAGATAGCATTGTTGACATATGCTATTGGATAAAATGCGCTGACACGACGATTATACATGCCCATTTCCGCATTGCATTTAATCGAGGATTGAATTGCAACAATAATCAATAGTTTATTGAAAGCATATATAAACAAATATATATATTTCTAGATAACCTAATTATTTTCTTAATTCAAAATGTTTTTCTTGTGTGATTGCATGAACTGCTTCATTTAAGTATTTACAATGAAATGCATCAATATAAACAAATCAGCTGGGGTTGCTACTTTGTTATCATTTAACCATGATATTATTCCATGATGCTGGATATATTATTTCACTCTTCTAAGTATACCATGCAACCTGAAAAATAAAAAATAAAAGCTTCCCACCTGCCCCATACATTTTGAAAATTAATTTAACAAAGCTTGCCCCATCTCACTTAGTTTATTTATTTGTTTAAAGAATACTGGGAATATACTGACATAAATAGGTATCTTCTTTTTCATGTATAATTTGTATGCGTATATATTTATTGTTAGGATGGTGGAAGTATTTCAATAGCTAGATGTTTGATACATTGCATGTAGCATAAGCTTATGATCCTCTACCATGTTTGTTCAAATGGTGACATTTGGGTCAAATTTTGCCTTGCCCTAGGGGTCAACGTTTTTTTTGCCACTGACCGTTCCAAGGTGATAGCACCGTTGTCAACCCTGTTATGTTTGTGATGTTTTATACCTTACCTTTTATTTATCTTTGTAATTGTTTGTTTCTCTGCATGGTTGACTGTGATCCTTGAATGCTACATTTCCTGTTCGACATTTATATCTACTTTTAAATAAAGTTATACTGGAAAAATTTTATAACAACTTTTTCCTGAACTAACCAAACTTTTTTTTTATCTCACCCTATTCTGTACTGGTTCAAGTGTCTACAATGGAGAAAGGTCTTCAAGTGAGCAATTTCAAGGCCATTTAGCCCTCTTCTTAAAAAAAGGTAAGTCATTTGAATATTTTTATATTTCAGGTGGAAATGGTGAGAAAGAAATTTATAGTGTATGTACCTAATGAAAGGGATCACTTCATTGCATCAGTGAAAATAAAAAGTGACTGTAAACTACTAGATGATACAAAGATGACCTTCCGTAATTCAGGCCTGTTTGAAGGATCTGTTACTTTGCCTGTTTTTGAAGCAGAGAAGGCTTCATACTGGTATGAAGCAAAGATGTCGCTGTATGTTGTTACTTCTTATTTTTATAAAAATAAGAAAGAGAGTCAGCATTTTGGGATCAGTGATGCAAGTGAACAACTGGACTTGTGGGAAGGTTTCGAATTTGAAAGTGTTTCTGCACACTTGTTGGACATTGTATTTTGTACACCAAATTCTGCAGACATCAAAGAGAGGATTATGGCGATTGAAAAGGTGTGTCAGGTCAAATTTAATGCTGAATTCACCAGATGTCTAATAATGATGCTAGTAGATAAAATACTGGGTGCCCTATCTACTTCTAAAGCACTTTTTGCTGTGGCTCTTGGAAATATATTATCAAACTATGATGTGTTGTACAGAATGAAATGCATTTTACCAAGGCAAGCCTCTGCAGTTCTACAGGGATTGAGACAGTTTAGAATTACGGACTTCCCTAGTTCTTGTGAAAGCTACATGGAAAGTATATGTACCACTCTTTGTTGCATAGCCTTCCCAAGCAGATGTTGCCTTCTGACTACTATGGAACAGTGTTATCCTTTCATTGAAGAAAGTTTGCTCAACAAATGGGTGAAGACTGCCATATTAGATCAGAGATTTATTTTAGCTCTAGATCAAGATGATATGCTTGAAGCTGCAGCAAGTTTGTGCACATCACTGTATCAAAAGCATTTATCTCAACAGTCTTCCTTGGTGACCCAGTCATCAGATGCCAAAGAACTGTTAGAAAGATTAATGAGACACCTTCCTTTCAAGTTGGTGCTCCATATCTTCAGGAAGTTGAGCCAACCAAAGACCCCGGAATTGTCTTCAGAAGAAACAGATCTTCAGAAAGTCCTCAGTTTCACAATGAAAAATCAAATTGTAGTGGAAATTACAAAAACAAAGAGAAACCAAAAGCTTTCTTGTATTTTAGATCTGTGGAAAAGTGTTTCACTTGTAAAGAATCTCTCTGATGAGATTAAAGGAAAGTTTGAAAGTGAGATGGTAGATTTGATAAAAAAGGCTATGTCAAAAACTGAAGATTCATCCGAGGCAGTAATGAAGATTTGCAATGAAGATGGACTATATGAAGCTATTCCAGAACAGATGGCTTTGCTTCAAGCTCTGGCCGATTCCCCAAACATAAGCATACATGGCGCGTTTATCGCTGTATTGGAAATGCCAAAATTTGAACGTGCCAGTGACCACATAGGTGAAGATGAAATCAAGAAATGGCTGAATAGACTTGTTAGTACACATTTAAAAAATGTAAACAAGGGAGATAAAGTGGTCTTCTTGTACAGCAACTTTTCTGGGTTAATGGAAACCAAAACTTTGGGCAGAAAACCAGAGATTCATCAAGCTTTAGAAGACATGATGATAACTCAGCTGAACATAATTGGCATAAAAAATGCTCTACGAAAATTAGAAGACATCGATGCTAAAGCAGAGCCCTTCTTCAGAAAACATTTGCAGAGTTTGATAGGGAAAAAGACGGGACAAAAGGGAATTGACATGCTATTAGTGCTTTGTGGCACTGGTGGTGACATTCGAATCAATTCAAGGTTAGTGGTTGGTTAGGTTTCTTTGGCATTTGTTTTTGCTTCTCTAAATTTAGGGTCAAACCTGGACGTTCAGACACCTTCGTATTCAAGCACTTGTTTTGACACATATCTGTGCGCCGGAAGCTTTAAGAAATAATTGCGTAATGAAGGGTCATATGCGGATCGTTTTCAAATGAAACAGAATTAATCATTCCATTGAACACTTATTAAACCATGCTATTGTCATCACATCTCTTGTACAGTCGACTCTTACTGGTACATTCGGACACCCACGATGGTACACTCGGACATCTGCGAAAGTTCGAAAATCGTAAAAGGGTTTTAAAAAAAATCACTATACAAGGTAATTGAATTGAAGAATGTTGTTTAACGGCTCATCAACACAGCATAGGTTATTTAGAGCCGCCCCAGAGAGAGGGGAAGGATACATAGGAATCCGGGAACCTGCCCTACTCTTATTATCGAATAGATTCCTATGGTTCTTTAACGTGCTCGGAGGATAGACCGATACACGGGACCGCCCGGTTTACGTCCCCATCCGACGGACTATACAAGGTAAAAGACGGTATGGAGCCATACACAACTACTATTTAAGTACATATATACAAACATAGAAAAACACGAACCAACCCATCATTTGCCTCCATTTTCCTGGGGCTGGAAGTGTGGCGATGGTTTCAAATTGATTGACTCCGATTTATTAGATCTATACTAATTTATAAAATTAAATTAATGTTGATTGTTTTGGAAGGCGTTTAAGTAAGAGTGATCCTCTAGCATAATGACCTCGCCTAGATCTGCACATGTTTCATTTGAGATTACCAGTTTGAACTGAGCGTATTAAGGTTTCCGATTGTACCATCCACAATTTTACCAGGAGTATGGTACGGTCAGACACTTTCATTTTGTCAAATAAATGAACCCAACAATAAATGAATATACATTTTTATATTTTAATCATCAACTACGTAACTTAATTGTTCAAATGGGCACAAATTTTAAAGAAGTATGACCAACAAGATCGGGTAATATCGCAGATTTGCTGGTGCGGTTAACAGGATGCTGCTATATGAAATGTTTGTAAATGGCGTCAAAACTGGTTTTGATGATATATGCATTATTTGACAAATCAAAAAATGTGTTACACTTTGCATAATAATAACAAACTCAAAGCTAAGAACATCGATTTTTAATGGATAAGATTATGACATCATACATGATTATACCGGGAAGTACTCTCAAACAGTGTTGCTAGTCTAATCAAGCGTCCGATCATACTGGACTGTCCGAACGTACCTGGTTTGACCCTTTATGATAAATATAAATACTGAGTAGCATAATAGATGCAAGCTTTTATGCAGATTTTTTAGCTCCAGTCAAGCCAACAGTATATGCCATGGCTATATCTGTATGTCTGTAAACATTTTTTGTGATGACTACTCCTCTGAAATCACTAATCATATTTCCTTAAAACTTTAGAGATATATTGTACATTATGTCTTAATGGTCCTAAATGAAATTTAACAGCTACTTTGATGTCAGTAGGTCAAATGTCTTTGTCACTGAGATTGATGATGAAAAATCATTTCCAGTCAATAACTTATGGATTGCACCCACTTTAAATTTTATAACTTGATTGTATTGGTGAGAGAATGACCTCCCCCAACACCAACCCCCGTCCAGGTAGATATATACTATTAGTGCAATGAAAAAACAACATTGCTGCATAATCGAATGATTCTAGTTTATTTATTATCAAATTGTTTTTCAACTTTGACTAATTTTACCAATACCCTGCATTCAACATGGCAGAGCTATGATATATTAGTATGGCATGATATAAGATTAATTATATTGATGAATTACACCGACAGTGACATATGAGCGACATTGTTGCGAAACAAGGTACGAAACTGGGGACGAAACATGATTTTTCAATAAAATAATAATATAGTTTTACTTGATATAACTTCTACCTCAAGGGACGTCATAATATCGTTAAGAAAGGAAAAGGCAATTTAGGTATAAACCATGATCATTATATGTACAATTTGCGAATGTATATGGGTCGAGTGTGAAATAAGCAAATTGTAACTAACTAGTAACCGGATAGCACAATTTATCTGAATTTATCTGAATTTCGATGGACGTTTAAATGTGTTTATACTAAAGGAATTTGGTCTAATTTTTATTTTTCATCATCTATTTATACATTGTTTTAGAAAATATAAAAACATTTCCTAGGTGTTATGTTTCAATGATTACTCTATATAGGCATGTTGGATACAACATTAGTAATATTCTCTTTTCAGATTGACAGGGACAGTTGTTTGCTCACTTCTGGAAGTATATTGTCCTTTAAAAGAAGAGCAGAGTGAAGAAGACACATTTTCCACCATGGTGGCAGATTTCAAGCTCTGGGAAAAGGTTTTTTTAGCTTATGGAACACATGTTGACTTGGTTAAAACAAGCAAAATTTACAAGAGAGGAATCCATTGTCTGCAAGAGATGGTTCTAATGTTTAAGACACACTCAGTAAAATTTAATTTTGTCGAGTGTTTGGGAAAGTCTAAAGAGGATTCAAAAAAACTTCTTTGTTTTGGTGGATGCAGCAAAACTGAGATAAATAGATTGTGGAAGGAGGCACAGAGCAGGTTTGAGGAGGAAAAACAAAAACTGGCCGACGTGTATTTTGTGCTGAAAGAAGGAAGAAAAAATATTTCAACAAGCTGTCTTCCCAATGAGTGTAGTTTCTTGCCTGATTACATTGAGCAAATACTTAAGTACACGGACACATATAAAGTATATTTAGCCAATGGAAAACTGACAGCAAAAGATTTGAAAGGTGACAAAGGAATATGGAAATGCATGGATGACCTGCCAAAAACCTGTCAAAGCCTAAAGTCCTTAGTAGCGTCCAAAGTGTTTTGGAATTTGTGTAATAGTCAAGTATGTAAGGAATACGGTCAATTATGCAAGGAATACTTGCAAGAGGAATATGAATCCAGCAGTGAAGATTCAGCTTTAGATGGCCTGTGCAATTTGTTTGGTGAGGTGACTGTTGGGAAACCACATGATGAAGATGATGTGAAGGCCTCTGTTACAAATTTTTTTAGAATCCTGAAAGACACGGGCATCAAAATCTATAGAGATGCATGGCTTGAAATACAAACTAATGAGGCCATGGAAATGACAAGGGTCACAGCAATGTTTTCAGGATGTTTTTCCTACATTTTGGAGGAAATGGTTATTGCAGAAAAATTCCTCGTCACTAGCATAGTGGCTGGTACAAAGAAAACCCTTGAACAAATAAGTCAGATCAACGATATCACGCACACTGTAAAAGCAATGAAGTCGTCACTCAGTGTGTTTGGTATAAACATGGAAAATGAAAACATAATTTACGAGGCTGTTGCTTCATTTGAAAAGCTTCAGAGCAGCAATAGTGAAAAACTAACAATGTGTGATGTGAGGAAAGCTCTTCAAACTGTTTTTGACATAGCAGAAAAATTGAGACCGGATACAATTAATATTCTGAACTCGCTAGGAAAAGGCTCATCACTGCTCAAGTTTTTGCAGAACATTGTTGATGATGACATTAGAAATCTCATTGATGCTGTTGAAGATATATCAGAACAACATGTACAGGAATCAACAGTTTCAGGACTTATAGAAGTCAAGCGATTCCTCTATCCATTGCTTAAACCAGAGTTAGAACGCAGTGCTCAAGACCTGTTTTACATTGTGGAGAAACAAACTATAGCCCATGGGGAAGCTGCTAGTAGCTTGCCTGCAAAAATTGATGAATGTATGGCTAATCTTCACAACTTGAAATCGCTGTACAAAAATGTTGCGAACAGGGGAGAACAGACGAAGGAGACTATCAAGAGCATCGTCAAAAGGGGGACTTTCCAGTTTATTCTTGATAAAGGTAACAGCACGTGTGACTTTAAAGCAAGCTATAAACAAGCAAAGAAACCAAAAGAATCTCGATCGAGAGTTTCACTGGTAGATTTGAGAAGCCGTGCTCTTCTTCTTATGAACACAGAAAGGAAAGATTTGGGTAAACATATGAAGAGTGATGTCCTGGAAAAATTTGTTGGGTATATAGATCTTTGTCTAGAAATAGCTGACCTTGCATACAATCTTCACAAGTCTGGTCATGTTAAATATTTGAACTTTACCAAGGCTGAAGAGCCATGTGGACTGAAGCAGTTGAAAGGAGATCTCCACGAGGAACTGAAACATTGGCAAGATAGTATTCAAACAACAAGAATGTCACATTTCCTTATGAATTTTGTGCAAGGAACACAGATTCACACTCTTTATAATTATCTTGAAAGAGATTTAGAAAAGGGAGCTGTGGAAACATTACTGAAGTATATCCATCCAGATATGAATGTAAGTAGTTTAAGAGATTTCTATTTCCAAGAAAAGGAACAACAGACTGACTGGGATGATGTGCACATGTTGCATTGTATGGGACAGTCATTGCATCATTCATTTGAAGGCCTGGGGCTACATCAGCGTACTGTCACAGTTGAAGAAGAGAAAGCAAAACGAATCACTGATGTGGTCCAAAATGGTAAACTCCTTGTGGTCCATCTAGAAGAATCCAGTTTACTGGTAGTCAAGACAATCCTAGCTTTGTTTTCAAATACTACACAGAGACTCCCCGAAGCAAACCAGGTGTTGTTTTGTATGAGAGAGACGACATGGAGTGAATTGCAGTTATTTCTTTGTCGTTGCTTAGGTGCACATCAATTCTATGGAATCCACACACTGTTTTCCATTGCCAATGTTGAGATGCTTCCCAATGAGATTCAGTTCAACTTTGTTGAATCTTTAGCACAATTAAAACAGGAAAAAGACTTTTTACTGGCCATTGTTTGCAGAGGATCAAACAATCATCCGTTCATTGATAAACTAAGTGACCATGTGATGACAGTGAGACCTTCATCGGACAAAACCGTCTGCAATATCTTTTTGGAAGAATGTCCCAATGTGTGTACTTTCACGTCAGAAGTGGCTGGTGTTGGAAAAACAAACACTATTAGAAAAATGGCACATGCTATTCAAAAAGGGGTTGTTACCTTACATATCAGTGGAGCAGTCAACAAGAGAATCCTTGTTGAGCAACTGCGCGACCTGAAGATTAGTACATATCATGTACTACATTTAGACATTGGAGATGTTGAAAATCATGTGGAACTGGATACATTTCTGTTTGAAATGATCATCTTGAGGCATGTTACTGCAGGAACGGTATCTGTGAGTTTGCCAACTTCACATATATCAATTGAAATCGCCAACACAATTAAAGACTCGCTGAGGAATTCTCTACAGACAGCTGTGTCATTTAGAAGAGAACACTTGATATGGAATAACTACAATGACTACATTGTCAGCCAGGAAGTTCAAAGTCCTGTACAAGTTGTGTGCCACTTCTTAAATTGTTTGGAAAAGGGTGATCTTGACATGAAAGATTTGTTGTTTAGCGGCACTAATGCAGTAACTCCACTGTCCGCAAATACTTGCAGAAACTTGCTTCAGAAGTACTTTAATACAAGCAGTGACCTTTCTTTCTCTGTTCTGAATATTTTCCTCAATGTTCTTGCTGACCAGCTAAAGAAAATGTCATGTAGTGCATTTTTTAGAACATCGCGTATCAGTGACATGATTGGACACAAAACAGTACCAACGGTAAGAAGCACATTAGCAACGGCACTGATCGAAGTTTCAAAGGAATTTTCATCACGGTCTGTTAATGCTTGTAGATCAACACAGGTATCTACGCTAACGGATGAAAGTCAAGAATCTTATATGCTTCTCGATTTAGCAGAAACTGCAACAAAACGGCTTGAAAGCATGATACAGTGGGAGGAAAGCAACCATCTTATTTATGTGTTCCACAACCAGAACATCCAGACAATTTCACCAATGTATAGAGACAAATCAAAAGTCCCAGACCACATCCGAAAGCTTTTTGAGGGTCAAATGAAAAAGCAAATGCAAGACTTTAAATCAGTGGACCAATCACAACTTCAGATTATGCTACAAAAGATAGCAAGAACAGATCCATTTCCTCTTCCACAAGAAAAGCTTCAGGAACTTGCTAGAGGTTATGCCTTGACACCAGACAACTTGTTGAAAATGGTATTAATAATGCTTCGTATCACTGCAAACATTCCAGTTGTTGTTATGGGAGAAACAGGTTGTGGTAAAACTTCACTCATAAGATATCTAGCAGAAATCTGTGAAGTACCTTTCAATGTTATGAACATTCATGCAGGTGTAGAAGAACATGCAATTGTAGAGAGAGTTCTAAGAAGTAATGAAGATGCTTTGAAAGACCTAGATGAAGCAAGATGGTTGTTCTTGGATGAAATCAATACGTGTGAGCACCTGGGAATGATAAGTGATATAATTTGTCATCACAGATGTCTCGGCAAATTATTAGCTCCAAATTTGGTTGTTATGGGAGCTTGCAACCCTTACAAGTTGAGGTCAGTAACATCTATATCCACAGCAGGACTTCAAGGGAAGGTCAAAACAGATGAGCTATCAAGACTCGTGTATAGAGTCTTGCCACTTCCAGAAATGCTAGTTGACTATGTTTGGGATTTTGGGAGCCTCAGTGAAAAGGATGAGGAAATATACATCAAAAGAATGGTTGAAGATGTGTTTCCAGGAGACAGGGAAAACCATGAACTTTTGTCAGATCTCTTATCAATGTCACAACAATTTATACGAGATAAAGAAAAGACCACTTACAGTGTCAGTCTAAGGGATGTACAGAGATGCAAAGATTTGACAGAATGGTTTGTGCATATGCTTGAGAAAAAATCAAAGGTGTCTGGTAGAGTACTAGGTATATGGAACAAAGAGGTGAGAGCAATGATCCTTTCACTAGCACATTGTTACCATAGTAGATTTTCAGACAAGATTCTCCGAAAGGAATATAGGTCTGCAATGGAAAACATATTTCGAATACATGGAATGCTCGTGTTTGAAGAGAAATATATTCATGATATTATCAAACAAGAACAGAGAGATATTCTTGACAGAATGGAATTGCCGCCTGGAACAGCTAAGAACACAGCTTTGCAGGAGAACGTGTTTGTCATCTTGGTCTGCATATTAAACAGAATGCCAGTCTTTGTTGTGGGAAAGCCTGGATGTAGCAAATCATTGGCAATGCAGATCATACGGAGTAATCTAAGGGGAAAAGATTCAAATGACAAGTTCTTCAAAACCCTTCCACAGTTGTATTGTGTGTCATTTCAAGGCTCCGAGTCTTCAACGTCAGATGGGATAATCAAAGTCTTTGAAAAGGCAGAAAAATATCAGGATACAAATACTGAAGATGAAGTTTTGTCTGTTGTGATACTGGATGAAATAGGCCTTGCTGAAGTATCAAGGTTCAATCCATTGAAAGTTCTACATAATTTACTGGAACCTGATGGTAAGAGTCGACCAAATGTTGCTGTTGTGGGAATTTCAAACTGGTCCTTAGATGCGTCAAAGATGAACAGAGCAATACATTTGTCACGACCAGAGATGGATGTAGATGAGTTGTTTGAAACAGGGATATCAATCAGTGACTCTTTTGTAACAACCGTTAGTAAAACAATAATTGGAGTAGGCTTTTCAAAACCTTTCGCTACAAACCAAATCAAAGAGGAACTGGAAGGAATAGCAAAGTCATACTTTTGTTATACAAAAGCTCTCAGATTTGGAAGCTTTCATGGATTGCGCGACTTTTATTCCTTAGTTAAGTTTGTAGCCAGAACCCTATCAGAGGCAGACCGGATATTTTCACCAGATGAGCGGTCTACCGTGATAATGCAGGGCATTGAACGAAATTTTGGAGGATTGCCAGTTGAAAGGGAAACACTTCTTAGTAATTTCAAGATTCATCTTAGAAACCTGACAACAATCCAAACTCCTGTAGTTGACCTGATCACAGACAATGTTAAAGACCCAATAGCAAGACATCTGATGTTGATAACCACTGGTGAATCTGTGCTGGGGATTGTTGAAGATAAACTGATAGAGATTGGTCGTTACAGAAAAGAAGTGATTTTTGGAAGTAAGTTTGAAGAAGACTTGACAGATGACTATAACTACAGAATTCTGAGTCGAATTATTCTGTGTATGGAAGAAGGATTGGTTCTGATTCTGAAAGATCTAGAAAATATCTACGGAAGCTTGTATGACATGCTAAATCAGAATTACACAGTCATTGGTAAAAAGAAAAACTGCCGTGTTGCTCTTGGACCATACAGTAATCCTATATGCCATGTTGCAGACACATTTAGGTGCATTGTGTTAGTGGATGAGAGCAAAATTGATTTCACAGACCCTCCATTTCTAAACAGGTTCGAGAAGCATTACCTTAGATTTGCTGATATAATAAGTGCCGAACAGGAAGAAATAATTCAGTCTTTAGAAGCATGGATGGATGGCCTAAGCAATATAAAGGGTAAACACTTCACCAGTCATGACACATTCCCTATCTACAGTGAAGATATGGTTGCTTCACTTATTCTCAAGCTTGATAAGGGAAATCAGACTTCACACCTTGACATGGACATATTTTTGGAAAAATGTAAATCCAAATTGTTGTGGATTATAAGACCAGAAGTTGTAGTTCGTTTAGCGGAGTCACTGGATCAGGAAATTTGTAATGATTCAGAGACAATTAGAGACAAGTATTTCAGGCTCCCTGTACATGAAGGAATGGAAGGCCTAATGATATATCAACTGGAAGAGGATGTCAACAAATGTGACCACGGTCTCATGACTGTGGTGTTTACAAACAGCAACATCCATACAAAAGTTCTTCACAGTGTTGCAGGAAAAAAAACACAAGTAGACAAACTTGGAGCTTTCAAATCAGAGAAGCAGCTTTCTTTGAGAATGCAGAAGTTTTGGCTGGAGTCGGAAGCTGAAGTCTTGTTTTTACAGTGCAGCGCTGTTGATGACGAGAAGCACATAATGCTTGCAAAATCTGTGATTGAACGTTACAGGTATGAGTTTTATTCCAAATGTTCCAACTCGAATAAACATGTGTATCTAGTGATACATATGGACAGAAGTAAAGGTACATCAAGAGTCGTATCGCAGATTAATTTCCTTTCTGACTGGAAGTTGGTAATGTTAGACTGTCTGGAATGCCCGCATACTCCTCTACCAGAATTGTGCAGCGCTACTCTGTATGACACGATCATGAGCAAGAGACCGTTGAACAAATACATAGAAGAACAGTTGTTTTGGACTTTTACAAGGATTAGATATACTAGTCATGGTCGTGACGTGAAAAGCATCACAGAAGTGTTAGAACAAATTAAACAGTCCTCTGATTTTTTGGAAATTCTAGATGATCGTATTTGCACATGGATTACTTCCAATCATCCTAATATACATAACACAGAATGGCAAGTCAAGGTTGCTTGTGACAGTGAAGTCTTGCACACATCAACAAGCTTTGTAGAAGCATTGGAAACCCAGATATCTAGTGTGATAAATGTGCCTCTATCAAAAACTGTGTATCGGATGGAAGTCATGAACATACTTGATAGTTACTTCATTCAGGATGCTGTTACCCACCAAAGGAGAAAAGCATGGGAGAGTATGCTTGACAATGACAAGTTATTTTCTATAAAAGAAGTACCAGAAGTGTCCAGAAACATACCAGAACCATACACATGTGAGAGCAAGGACTTGTGTCTGAAGATGCCATTTAGCAGTTTACTGTATGAAAATATTGAGACAACTCGTGATGAGTTTTTAGACTCGCTAACACTTCTGAAAGGGAAATGTGATTTGGATGAGGATGACGATTTACCTCCAGAGGTCTTCAATGAACTCTTGCTGAAGCAAGAAAGCTTTGTTTTACAGAAAATACCGGACATGACAGAGTATTTGTATGAGTCTTGGACTGATGATTACATTGACGACTTCTGTAACTTGGTTTCTTACACAACCTGTTCAAGTCTTCCAAAGTTGAAACGAATTGGGTACATGAAATGGGCAATTTCACAGAAAACAGATTTATCATGCAAAGATCCATCTGAACTGTTTATTCGGCTCCATTCAACCTTTTGGGCTCACTTGACATTGTTTACTGCGGAATTACAATTATTTGAAACATGCAGCGAGTTACTACTTGACGAGAAAGATGATTTGATGCAAACTTTGACTAGGTCCTCGAGCACAGATATTGAAGTTTCTGATGATGAATGTTCGCAGATGGTCTTTGAAAATGTGGAAACTAGATCACATGGAACTTGCCTCAAACAGAGTTTTACCGAGACAATATATCAGACTGACAAACATGATGAATCGGAAGACCAATCACTAGCTTCACCTAGATTGTTACCTTTTAAACTGGAAAATATTCCAAATTCAGGACAGGATAATCCTAATATGCAACCAATGGCAAATCATTTAGCTGAAGATCTGGTTTGCATCAATATGGAAGAAGGGGAAAAGAGTTTTGTTAAAGAGAAACAAAACAGCGATTCTGTTGATGTTGTTGGAATGGACAAAGTGAGCATTTATTTTGAAGAAGTTCCACAGGATGTAGAAGCAACCTTTGAAAGGAAATACACTAGACTTGCTCATGAAGAAATGGAAGATAGGTGTTCTGTTGCAAAGAATACCAGTGTTCAACAAATGGATAGGATGTTAATTGATGTTCCTTTAGAAAAGGTACAAACCAATATGGTTACAGAGGATCAACCATTACAAAGTGAAAAGTCAAAGGATGTAGATCACTTAAGTGGCATACAGACAGAGGATATAACTTTTGAAGTTGAAGAGCAGATGGAAGAATCTGCCTATGTAGGCATTATTAGTAACGATGGAAAAGGGGAACAAGATACAGTAGATATGGAAAATAGTGAAATTGTTTCTCAAGAACCTCTTTTAGTAAATTCTGAATATCAAAAATGTGTGGATTACAGTTTGGAAAAAGTAGAAGGAAGTTTTAACCTAGAGGAACGAATAAATGTAACTGTTAAAGGAGACTTCAATGTAAGAGGAGTTTACAATCATGCAGAAAATAAGTACCCTGGAGAAGAAGAGGACTCTAATGAAGAGAAGCAAAGTGAAAGTGATCTAAAACTGCCATTACCACTTACCAAGTCTAATGGTGGGTTTACAGGTCTTGAAGTTGAAAACTTCCGACATGAAGATACTGTATATACTGAACTACAGGAAGATATGCCTGCACAAAATCCCTATTTCAGCACTGGAGCTACATCTCTGTTCAAGTCATTCAATGTCAACTATGTACCAGATGCTAAAACTGATAATAGTCCAGAAGATGTACTGGTGGACATTATTTGTAGAAAGATGTTGCCAACAAAATCAACGCTTGAACACTATAAGGGTCTTTCAGTGTGGCAAAGTAAAGTAAACTGTGTACTGACATTAGCCGCACAGGTATCTCTAGAGCCACAATCTATTCACACCTTACGGTTCTGCAATGATGTTGCAGCTGAGTTGATCATACCATTTTCTCTGGATGTTGATATTCTACAAAATATTGGGCAACTTCTTCAACAAGACCATGATTTAGATTCAACGAATGTATTTCAAGCACTAATGAATGTCATAGAATCTGCACCACCTATGGCAAGAATGGTTTGCCAAAGGATTCTATCTAAGTACTTTGTTAGATGCCTTTCCTCAAATCGAAGCACATCTTCTCTGAGTCTTCTGTTGTTGTTAGTTTTGGAATCCAGATTACCAGACAAGTCATTCTCTCTGATGAAATCACCTTTGCAGTTTGCATTGCATTTGGAAATAGATGAAAATGTCAATGTATTTACAGAGCTGTTGCATGGAAGGAAGCAATCAAACAATTTAACTGAGTATGGAGAGGATTTGCTAAGCACTGATAAGGAAGACATTGCTGACAGGGAGTCTGGTGTAAGCATGGAAAGTTCATTTCTGAGTGACTTGGACCAATGTTTGAAACAAATGTTCTTGAGGGGTGATGGTGACGACTCTTTTGTTGTTTTGCTAGTTGATTTGATGGAGGAAATATACAGTGAATCATTTGAAGATGACACTTTCCTGGCTGAGAATGACAGCAAAGACATCTCTCTTTTCTTAAGCTGCCACAAAATACTGAAAGAAGCAGAGGTTGGATTACAGTACATTGCAGCTGTTGCATATTTCAAGACATTCATTCAGTCATTTGTGCGTGTAATGGAAGATGAAGATATAAGGCCAAACTCATTGGCTGCTGTCAATGGTGCCTTACAGGATATTGAAGAAACTCATGTGAGCTCCACACTGTTGAGATTCTTTCTGAAGGCTCTAGGAATAAACTCAATACTTGGTCAAGTCATTAAACACTGTGCCAGATTTCAGCAAAAACTACCCTTTCTTGAGAAGATACCATGGACAGATGTCTTCTTCAAAGAATCCTTTGACAGCTGCCCACTGAGTATTCATGTACCAGATCAAGTTAAGTGTATAAAAACACTTTTCACTGAAACTCAGGATGTTAATAAAGTTAAGGAGCAACTGGCATTGATATCAAATGAAGCAGGCAAAAGTGCAAAAGGAATGGTTCTTCTTTACTCAGTAGCTTTGAAGCACTTTTACATACCCAGAAGTTACATGACACTGGATGACACAAGGAAAACATATGCAAATCTTTTCCTTGAAGAAGTTATGGCTTCTTTGAAGAAACAAGACATGCAGTCAAACACGAAATTATTGAAATGTCTTGTAGGTAAAGAAGATTTCAAAGTTCCAGAGTATATGCCTGGCGAAGGTTCAGAACCAAGGAATTTTCTGATAAACTCTTTCCTTACATCACTCTATGGATTGTTGCTGGCGTTCAACACATTTTCCAATGATGACAAGTTACCCATTCTAGCTAAATGCCTACTACATCCATCAGAGGTACAGAACTGCTTTTTACCTGGTTTTCCAGACAATAATATGCAACCATCCTCTATTTTGGATATTACAACTTCCTTGCCTAGAGCAGAATTTGCTTCATGTCAGTGTGGCCATAGAATAGCAGTACACGATGGGAAGGTAACTTTATGTATAATTTGTAGACAACCATTGTCACTTTCTCCAGTATCCCAGTACTCAGATTATGGAAATATTGAGTCAAAAGCTGGATTTATTTCTTGTCCAGAAATGAATGATGTTTACTTTGGAGTCCGAGGAATGTCTCCAGTTGTCTGTAACATCCTGTACATTTTAACAAAAGGATGTCTTCTTGGCTCACTAGCTGTTGGATTAGCTCCTGCAAACAAGCTGAAAGAGGCAACTTCAGACATGTCAGACATGGACATTTCACAAACTCTATGGGAAGATATAGAATGTCACTGGGAAAACATATCCAAACTTTTGAATTTAGGAGATAACAGAACTGGATTGTTGTTACATACGACTTTACGCCACACAAGAGATCAGCTATGTGAAAATAGAAATGCAATGAAAACAGCTGAAGAAAGAATGAGTTGGGAAAAGGAATTTTCTTGCAAAGTCTCACAAATCTTGAAAGATCGTTTCCAAATGATGAATCAAATAAACACTCGACATTTGGAGATGCATGAACTTCCTAGAAACTGTATAGAACAGTCTATTCATGAACTTGATGATCCAAGTAGTCTACCACCAAAGGAAAGATTAGCTTTGATGCCCACTTTGTTTAGAATCCGAGGCTTGCCAACAAAGGAAAATTTCATGTATGAGCTGCATGAACAAAAGCACAAGTTTCCTTTTCTGATGCTTGCTCTGAGACATTGTGAGGAACTGGAACTACCAATCCACATATTCAACATCGTACAGTGGCATATTGCAGCTGCATCAAATGCAAATTATATGATGAAGAAACACGAGTGTGAAAACATGACAGTGACAGACTTTGTATACAAAAGTCAGGATGAAAAAAAGAAAGACATAGTCAGGAAACGTTTTGACGCATTTCAGAAATCCTGGATAGCATTGAAAGACAACACTCATATTGGTAACTTTGATCGAATACATGGGTCATCGAAAATGTCAGAATGTTTGATCTTGGGAACAGATTCTGTTGTGTACAAGGTGTTACAAAAACTTGTTGCGATACAAAATAACTTCCTTGATAAAGCTTTGGAAATGGCACCATTTTGCCATGCTGTGAACTTTCTTTCAAGAGAACCAAATGTGTCAGTTCTTCCGTGTATAGAGCTTTCAGAAGTAAAGAAACAACATTTACTATGCTTTGAATGGAATGATTCCCTTCTCCAAGAATCCCAATGTGATCTGTCGTACAGTTGTGGAAGACACATGTTCTATGATTTCCGCTGCATTGAGAAAGATCTGGCAATTAATGTTCTAGTTGGAAGGTCTTCCATACACCTTGAAAAAGATGCACTACCAAGGATTATTTTCACAGATGAACTCTTCAAGAATTATGCTTCTCTTGTGAGAGAGTTAAAAGAAGGGGTGAAACAAGTACATCTTCCATCTGAGGTTATTGCTGGTGTGAAGGCTAAGAAAGAAAATGACCCGAGAATGGCAACTGAACTCCTGACACATTTAGGAGTTATAATGACACTGTTAAAGAAAACTAAAGGTGATCCTGAAAAACCCCTGGTTGACTATGCTGAAGAATGGAAAATTCTTCTGACAAGAAAGTTGCCTGATGAGCTTCTACCAAGCCCACAAAGTAGTGTAAAACTTTGCCATGTAGTGGCTTTACATGAGTTATTGGAAGAGCTCAACTCGGATGCCATCATTGACGCACTTGAGGATCAGTATAGAGCTGGTCTTGATCTGGACCTGGAAAATCATTTCAAGAATGTTACAAATGACAATGTAAAACTAGCCGAACTGATATTGAAAGCAATCAAACGATTCACACAAAGATGTCTGTCACTAAGGGAAGCAGATCCTAAACAACCTTTACACAGCTATCTGTCAGACGAATCGTTCTGGCCGGACGGCATGGTAGTAGATGGTGGGATACAGATGGCTGGCAAGGTGGTTACAATGGTGGCTATTCTACCTGAGGGTCTCATGGTGAGACATGTGTATTCCACAGTCACATTTATTGAGGCTGAAATGGAGGTAAGCTGTGTTTTGTCATATAACCTAAATCCATCACTTTAATTTATGAAAAAAGGATGCCCATATGTACATAGTAACATATGACATGCTACTATGAAATGTCTGTAAATTTGAAGAAAAGAAGAAAAAAATGCAATTGCTGAAACCATTTTTTTATTATAACTTGGTTTGTTGATTAAGGCTCTAGCAATTCTTATTGCAATACGTTATAAATATGTGATGAAGACTGCATTTAGTGTAAGGTTACAATTAATGTATTACTTGCAGAAACAACGACAAAATGATACGAAAATGTCAAAACTTGCAACAAACTGGCAGGGTCGGAGTAAAGATAATCCATCAAGCAAAGCTGTAAGCAAGAAAAAGACTGCAAGGAAATATAAAAATCATTAATCATTAAGGTATGCTTATTATTACACCTATGCTAAATTCCACTGATCAAAGTTCTGCAGAGCCTTATTTGTCACATATTCGAATACATGATATCACATATTCAAAATGAACGCGTGACATCACCTATTCAAATATGTGATATCACATATTCAAAACAAATACATGATATCACCTATTTGAATACATAATATCACAATTTTCTTTTTCTAAATCAAATAACTGCTACCTTTTTACACCCGCGCAATCACTCCATGTTTATTCGACCTGGGTTATTTCAGGTATGACTTTTTATGCTCCCCGAAGGGCAAGCATATAGTTGCTGCTTTGTCCGTCCATCTGTGGGTCCGTGTGCGCGGACGGTCACACTTCCTTGTCCGGAGCATATCTTCATAACTACTGATGGGACTGCAATGAAACTTCACACAATGATAGAGGGCAGTGAGAGGAAGTGCAGAGTGCAAGAACCGAAACTCTGTCTTTATTCAAATTAGTGTTATTACCCTTTGTAATTTTATATTAAGACTTTTTTTGTGTCCGGAGCATATCTTCAAAACTACTGATGGGACTGCACTGAAACTTCACACTATGATAGAGGGCAATGAGAGGAAGTGCAGAGTGCAAGAACCATAACTCTGCCATCACTCAGATTAGAGTTATTGCCCTTTGTAATGTTATACTTAGACTTTTTGTCTGGAGCATATCTTCAAAACTACTGATGGAACTGCAATGAAACTTCACATAACGATAGAGGGCAATGACAGGAAGTGCAGAGTACAAGAACAGTAACTCTGTCTTCACTCAAATTAGAGTTATTTTCCTTTGAAACTTTTTTACAGCTTGTCGAAACATTCCCTATGTTAAAGAATACCTCAGACAAGTCAAAATTTATATAAGAAAATGAAAAACAGTTCCAATCTAAAATATATTTGGAGGAAAGCCTCTATCAGCTGGTCTTTAATTAAACTTAGAGATCAAATCCCATGACCAAGGTCTGCTTTAAGATGGCTAAGCAGACATCGTCACTGTCCAGCAATGCTGGGAGAGTAATAATGTCTGCTGTATCTTTCCCAGAATTTCCTCTTTAGCTTGTTCTTGGTTGGCCAATTTTTATACGCCCGTTTATACGACATATTATGGTCTGGGTCCGTCCGTCCGTAAACAATTGCGTCTTCCAGACGATAATTCCGAAACCATTATATCTGCACTGATGAAACTTCATAGGTACATTGCCCTAGGTGTGAGGAGCAGGGCTTCTAAAATCGCCGGTTTATCAGTTCCCAGACCGAAATCTGTTTCTCCAGACCGTTTTTCTTTTCAAAATCTCTGTTTAAATCGGTCCAGATATTTTATCTATCAGTCGTTAAAAAATCTACAATTGCCCTTTACCCTCCTTCTAATATCTTAAACTATGTCTTGCGGCAATATTCTTCGATCCATAACACGATTGTTTGTCACTCGCTGTGCGAAAGTAGGTCAATTTGGACTAAACCATTACCGATAGTAGGGAGTTTTCCGGAAGAACTGAATGTTGTTTAACGGCTCATCAACACAATACAGGTTAAGTCTATAGCTAGGTAGCATGCCTTTGATGTGTGATCAGAGAAAGTATATCACGCGTTCTGTCGGTTCACATAAGCGAGTTTAACCGTCTGTAATTTCTTCGATATACCGTTAGTCGTAAGGTGTTAGCCTGTTTGCTTGTGTCGGTTTGTTTTTTGAAGCGGCCAAAGCTGGGACTGAAATTTGTTCGCGTCATTAAAAAAAAATTAAATACCGAGCAGGTTACTATAATATACCAGTAAAATTTGATGCATGGCATCAGTTCGCCGCAAAAAAATTTGGGTCAAAGATGTGAGAGTGTTAGAACCGACAAATGAACTCGACTGCCTCTAAATTACATTGGTTACCACAGTGATTCTTCACGCGACTTACGGTTTATTAGACACTTCCGGTTCAATTCCTCAAATGATCAACAATTTTAATATTGAGTGAAAATTATTCATTTAGTAAAGCGAAGACATTATGTCAGTCATTAAAAAGTACAAAATTAATTGTGATAAAGTAAGTTATAAATAAAACAAATATAATACAAACATAAATTTTAAATAGTTCTCTATATAAATGACTAAACGGAAAAAATGCATGGTGCAGCTGACATGGTGGGTGGGGTAGGGCGATTTTAGTGATTTTTTCAAAATAAGTGCGATTCTTACGGTAGTGAAAAACCTGGACCGATTTGCATTTTAAAATTTGAGAAGCCCTGGTGAGGAGATATCTATTGTTTTTGGGGTCAGTAGGTCAAAGGTCAAAATCACCGTGACCTTATATAGACAAACGCATTCCGCATGATAACTTCGAAAATATAACACCTACACTCATGAAAATTCATAGCTACATTGCCCTATGTGAGAGGAGGATCCCTATCGTTTTTGGGGTCAGTAAATGAAAGGTCAAGGTCAGTGTGACCTTATATAGAAAAAATGCATTCCGAACGGTAACTTCGAAAATATAAACCCTACACTCATGAAACTTCATAGGTACATTGCCCTAGGTGAGAGGAAGAACCCTATTGTATTTCAGGCCAGGAGGTCAAGGTCACAGTGACCTTATATGGAAATATGCATTCTGCACAATAACTTCAAAACCATAACACCTACACTTATAAAACTTCATAAGTACAATGCCTAGGTGAAAGGAATTGAATTGAATGTTGTTTAACGGCTCATCAACACCATATAGGTTATTTAGAGCCACCCCAGAGAGAGGGGAAGGATATATCGGGGGAAACTCTATTGTTTATATGGCCAGTAGGTCATAGGTCAAGGTCGCCATGATCTTTTATGGAAATAGGCATTCCATCTGATAACTTCAAAACCATTTATGAAACTTCACAGGTACCTTGCCTTTGGTGAGAGGAGGAACCCTATTGCTTTTGGGGTCAGTAGGTCAAAGGTCAAGGTCACTGTCATCTTATATAATCATGATAACTTCAAAATTGAGAAACACCTACGCTTTTAAATACATTGCCCTTGGTGAGTGGAGAAACCCTAAAGTGTTAGGGGTCAGAGGTTCAAGGTCACCATCACCTTATATAGAAATATGAACCCTGCATGATATCTTCAAAACCGTAACACCTGCACTCATGAAATTTCATAGTTTCATCACCCATGTTTGAAAGCAGGAACCCTATTTCTTTTGGGGTCAAAGTTCAAGGTCACTGACCTTATATGGAAATATGAATTCCACATGATAACTTCAATACCATAACGTCTACACTCATGAAACGTCATAGATTCATTGCCCTTGTTGAAAGCAGGAAACCAATTTCTTACGGGCTCAGTATGTCAAAGGTCAATGGAAATATGCATTTCCGCACAGTAACTTTAAAATCATAACACCTACACTCATAAAACTTCATAGGTACATAGCCCTAGGTGTGAGGAGAAACCATATTGTTTTTGGAGCCAGTAAGATCACATGATCTTATGTGAAAATATGCATTGAACTGACAACGACTGAATCCTAAGATATTTTCCTCATTGTAACTTGTAACTATTAGACTCATGTTAAAACAACAACCTCTATTGATTTTAAGCTTAGTAGGTCAGATGTCAAGGTCGCTGTGACCTGATCAGTACAAATTCCTTCGCAGCTGTAATTAACAAACTATTTGATCTACAGTCTTGAAACTTTATACAAATAGTGCTCTTGGCTAAACAACATCTCCTATCAGTTATTTTTTGTTAGAAGGTCAAAGGTAAGGGTTATATTGACCTGACACCTAGGAAATGCTTTTAAAATAGAAACTTTAGGAAACAGGCGTATAATGCCCCGTTAGGCGGCGCTCTTGTTTATTCAGTGCTGATTTAATGTCAGGGATCGGTCTCTTTTTACTAGTGTTAACACAAATACATGACACATATTCGAATAGGTGATATCTCATATTTAGGTATTTGAATATTGATATCACATATTTGAATACCTGATATCAAATATGAGATATCATGTATTTGAATATGTGATCACATATTCAAATGGGTGATATCACCTATTCGAATTCCTGATATCACATATAATTCGATATCACCCTTTCAACCCTGTACATGAACGAAAACTCTGATCATACAATCGATAATCAATCAGGTCAATAGTAATTTTATAGTCCGATTCCCAACACTACAATAAATATCTTATCTAACTCTCTATAATATGAGCGATGAAAGAAATTTATGTCATCTTCCACTTACCACTTTGTCTGACTTGCAAATTTTACATTTCCTTTCACAAACAGCTATTTTTTTTAAAAAAAATGTATTTGTCCCGTGGAGTTGCGACCTGTCGCGTTAGTTGCGTTACACATTTTATACCCCCATTTAAGAACGGGCCGTATTATGGTATGGGGTTGTCCGTCAGTCCGTATACAATATGCATTCTGCACGCTAACTGCAAAAGTATGCGACCCACACACCCATTTGGCCTCAACACGATAGCGCCTTCATTTTTCATTCGATTTTTTCAAAATTTACCAGATTGTTGATATTAATGAAAGCTCGGACGAGTTTGAAAACCAGACAGTTCGGACCAGTAATAACAGAGTTATGGCCCTTGTTTATCTTGTTTACACATTAGATGCCACATTTCTTGAGCAGTCTTAACCAAACTTGCACAGATTGCATGTGACCACAAGATCATGAACTTTGACGAGTTTGATAATGGGCAAGCTCGGACCGGTAACACCAGAGTTATGGCCTCTGAATTAGCAAACAATGCAGGTTTACATGTTAACATGATACAGGCCACATTTATTTAGCAATCTTAACCAAACTTACTTTTTTTTTTCAAGTTTTTTTTTTAAATACTTTTTTTTTCAAGTTTTTTTTAAACACCTTGTTGGATTTGACGAAACTTAGCAGGAAGCATTGGTATGAAGTCTAGTTGTGCATATTGTGTTTTTTCTGTTTCGTTGATTTTGACGGAGTTACGGCCCCTTGACATTTTTTACTTTATGGTCACAATAGAAATGGTAAAAAATACACAAAATTCACTGTTACTAAAAATAGAAAAATGGTTTCTGCTCAGTAATATTAGTTAGGAATAAGATATTGGAATGAAACTTTATGGGTAGGTAGCTTATATGAACAGGAAGCTTGGTATTGCATTTGGGGTCACTGGGTCAAGTCAAGGTCACAGTACTAAAAATAGAGAAATAGTTTTTGCTCAATACCTTTAGTTAGGAATAACGTATTGTCCTGAAACTTTGTGTGTAGGTAACTTATATGAAAAGCCATTTTGGGATTGCATTTGGGGCCACTGGGGTCAAGGTCAAGATCACTGTTACTAAATATAGAAACATGGTTTCTGCTCAATATCTGTAGTTAGGAATGAGATATTGGAATGAAACTATATGGGTAGGTAGCTTATATGAAAAGAAAGCTTGGTATTGCATTTGGAGTCACTGTGGTCAAGGTAAAGGTCACTGTTACTAAAAATAGAAAAATGGTTTCTGCTCAATAACTTTACTTAGGAATGAGATATTGTAATGAAACTTGATGGGTAGGTAACTTGTTTTAAAACAGGTCCAGGTGTCTGTTCCCACCCTATAACCATATGTACACTTATTGGGAATGAACACTTTAAGGCATGCGCAGGATGGCAAGTCATCAACTGCGTGATCCCCTGCTGTTATATGAAATATTATTATAAGCTTGTTTGACAATGTTTTCATCTTGGCCCGCTAGTTTTTAAATAATTTAGGGCAGCATTTATGTAACAGATGCATGCATCTCATTGACAAACTCGTCCAAGATATTATTAAAACACTAATTCAAATTAAATTTCATGAACATCAAAAATCCATAATAATGAGCTAATGCGTCGAAAATCAATGTACGGACGTAAACAGTCAACCAACATGTCATCCCGTAAGTTAGCCTGGCCTTTGACCAGTTTCTAGTCATGTGAGATAGGTGTTTTGCTCATGTGAGATAACTCTATCTCACATGACATGTGACTCTTACATGAAACTTCAAGACATCACATTGGTGACGTCGCCTTATTCTAACGTAAAATCAAATACAAGTTCATATATCCATACATTCTTGTTTTTTTCAGGTCGAGACAATAAGGAAAATTCTTATCTCAATAATAGCCTAAAGAAATGCATAGACATTGAGATGTTGATGTGAAATAGCAAATGGACATATGATGGACTGCAAAAAAGCTTGAAGTGCTTTGTACTAATTAGACGAGTAAACAATAGAGATATAAAGTATTCATTTGGAGAAGAAATTGAATAACTTTTTCGGTTGAATAAAGATTACATAGGTTATATACCTATCAGAGAGATTCGACTTTAAGTGAACAAAGATCAGTTTATAACCAGATAACTGTCTCTTGTGTGTATAGTTATGCAAATTTATTTTTGTGTCTTTTTTCATCAAAAAGTATTTTACATATTTTGTACATATTGTGCATTTTAATTCAGGCGTGACATGTGAAAACCCACAACTTTGTTATAAATATTTGAAGTATTTTTTTATTCTGAAGTTATTATTTTATTCAACAGATGACAGTATAAGCTTTCCAAAAATGTAAGATATTGAAAAATTGCATGTTCTCTCGAGTTAATTATGACATTTTGAAATAATTGTATTGCATAATTTATGCATGTTATATATAGAGGATTTTACATGAGTGCTCATTCTTTATTGAATTTATTAAACGAGTTGGCAAAATGATATAATGCTAGGCTGTTGCCGAGCATTATATAATTTTTGCTAACGAGTTTAATAAATTCAATAATGAGTGAGAACAAATGTTAGATTCTATTTATCACATAATTTATTATGTCACATTAAAAAACGTAATTAACGTCAGTGACGTCCATGACGTCATTAACGTTATGTTATACCACTTATACCACTAGTGGAATATCGAAAATATTGAATGGTGTTGTTACACTCCCACACCGCATGTTATGAGATAAAGGTTTTTAATGCTCATAACTTCACTAAAGCTTTACCGCTTTGTTTCTAAATAAGCTTAGTGTCCTCTTTTGACTAATAATTAAAAGATCGATAAATAATTAAAATATGGAAGTCCTTGAATTTTTGTGCATACATTTTTATGCAAGTAAGCTTTTCAGACTGCAGTAAATTTTAAAATAAGCTGGTATACAGCCCCCGTTTGAAACCAGCATTACCATTGAACCATTATGGTTCTGGAGTTATAGATGTATATAATGACCAAGTTTATGCTGTCCTATACTGCAGCTCATAAACTGAAAATTGTAAATTGAATTGCAATACAAAATATTCTGAAAACATGGATATTCATTTTGAAACAATTTATTATGTATTGTTTCTTGTTTGTTTTTTCAGAAGTTGTTTTGTATTTATATGTTTTTGTTTATAAGTGTAATATAACATTCAATAAATGTTCTTGAGATATGCAGCATTTTTATTCTGTGCAGATTGAAGATTTCAGATAATTACTAGAAAGGCTTTAACATGCAGAAATGCTCAACTTCAGTTGTTTTGTACTCCTATGATAATGTAAATACTATAGGTGAGTTCCTTTTCCATATTTTGATTAAAAATGATGATGATAACTTTTTGCTAGGGTGATAGAGATCTTGAGTTAACAGCAAAATGCTGTGACATTGTTAAGGGACACATGGCAATCTTGACTTGTTTTGGGACTTCAGATTATTGTTCCTTCATACTTTGACATTAACAAATCATTATTAATAATAAATTTAATACCACTTTTATTTTAGCTTACTGATCATGACTGATTATAATGCACCATTAATATATTTAAGATATGGTAGTGCAGATAATTTGTATTCACTCAAAATTCTATTACCTTTAATTTGGTTTATGCAAACAGGTTTAAAGTTAAAATAATACTGGAATTATAAATTCAGGGGCTGTTTTTAATGCTGGATGTATACTTCAAGATTGGCGTGTATCTCTTCAACATGGTGCTTTTTATGACATCGTTCTCTTGAGAAAACTGCTGAGTGGTTGCATATTGTTCAATGATTGTTGGTTTGTGTGAAGTGTTCGCTATATTATTTTTATAGCATTTTAATGTAAATAATGCAGAATATTATTGGTTGAGGCTACCATCTTACTGATGAAGTACTACAGATTATCAGTAACCAACCATTTCTGGGATTATGGATTTTGATCCTAAGGTAATCTGTAACTGCAATGTTAATTGTTTATTTTTATTTTGTTTACATTTTGTGTATGATTAATGTATATGTATTTACCAAGTAACATGTCTTAGGTTTTGTAGTTAATATCCAGGACATTACATATCGGGGCTTGTATATAGTGGAGTCTCAATTCAGCTTTAAAGAATACAATGTGTGTATATTTTTATACTTAAGTGTCTATTTGTTTTATCGATTCTTATGGATTCTTATTGGCAGAAACAGATTTGGGTCTGACACTTGTTAAAACGAAAATAATTTGGTAATTAACATGATTAAGGCAACAAACACATGGTATGTTGTCAAATTGTTTTATGGAGAAATTATTTCTGTTTAGCAAGTAAATGTTTCTGACAAGTTTCATTGAACTTATTGAATAGTTCAGCAAACTATTTTCACTTAGAATAGCTCAGTGAAATATTTTCAGTTACTGAATATTTCAGTGAAATATGTAATAGATAGAGTATGGTCTCATTGAGTTGGTTAATTTAAACATACTGCCATACTCTAACTTTCAATAACTGGTAGTTGTAGTACATCATTTATTCTGACAGGTGTTATTTTCAATTAAACGATTTACACCTGTGCTATTACAAAGGGAATTTTCAGTGACCATGCTACAATTTCACTTATTAAATAGTTCAGAGTGTGATTGTCTCTGGAGCTTGTGAAAAGAGCAGTAGTTTGTGTATCATGTAAATAATGATTACCAAAAAGTGTACTTCATTTCATGTATTCCCCGTGTGGGTCAAGGGGCAAAGTATAGGGCCACTGCTGATCCCTTTGGAGGGGTAGGCAGAGGGGTAGAATCCCCCCAAATTCATGTTCATGTTATCATTTTTTGTTCATGTCCATTAAAGGTCTTCATCATGATCCCTGCATTGTTTCAGGTGCTATCTTGCTCGCATCAAAGAGCAGTGGCAGAAAAACAATAACGTGGCTCCAGCGTAAATGGAGTTTCTACGATAGAATTTGCAGCAACTCTGCAGTTCAGGGTGAGAAGGTTCTAGGCCCATTTTCCATATTTTATCTCAATGTACATGGAAGATGAGCCTGGCATGTTCATGCCTGTTAGGCGCCATATAACCTTTTCATGTGTTGGTGCGCCTTAAAACCCCAATTCAATTCAATTCATTTCATGTATGTTGGATTGGTATGATAAAAACACTGTATGTGCACGTGCGAGTGTCATAGTTAGAATGTGGTTGGATTAGATGTACATAGAAATTATATCGGTATATTGTAAATAACTTGAATCATGATTTAAATATTGACTACCACAAAGTGTACATGAAATAAGTATTGCTATGATAATAAACCGTGTGTAGTACTGTGTGCATGCACGTGCAAATGTGTCGTAGAGGAATGTGGTTGGATTACATAGAAATTATAGCGGTATATTGTAAATAACTTGAATCATGGTTTAAATACTGAAAACCACAAAGTGTACTTGAAATTAGTATTTGTTTGATAATAAACCATGTGTAGTACTGTGTGCATGCACGTGTACATGTGTCGTAGAGGAATGTGGTTGGATTACATAGAAATTATAGCGGTATATTGTAAATAACTTGAATCATGATTTAAATACTGAATACCACAAAGTGTACTTGAAATTAGTATTTTTATGATAATAAACAGTGTGTAGTACTGTGTGTATGCACGTGCAATGTCTCACAGAGGATTGAATGTTCATAAAATTATATCTATACATTGAAAATAACTTTTATAACTTGTATGTAAAATCTTGTTGACTATTCTGAACAAACATAATTGTAAACATTTCATAATGTTTGAAATATTGTGTTATAATGTATGATATATCAATGGAATGAATGCACCCGACTTGGGGAGGCGCACTGATTAGTTGACATGACATGATTCCCGTTAGTAGACAGAGAAAGATTTCATTGTTGTGCACCATTTTTATATTTTAAGGGTATTAGAACATCATTTGCAGTGAAGAATGTTATCACCATGTTTTGTTTAATTGTAAATCAGTAATTGGGCTCGAGAATTTTTTATTTTTCATTTGAACTACAAAAACCAGATAATTATAATACATGATAATTCACCATAAACTATGTTCTCTTAATTAACTTTGTTTTATGTTTTGAAGAAGATTAATTTTGTTTGTGTACTAGTTATGTGTGGAACAATTGTTTGTATTGTTCTGACTGACATGTACATGTTTTACTGTATAGGAGATTGTCACTGCTTGTACAGAAAAGTATGAGAATTATTATGTGCAGTCAACATTTAGTTACTTTTAAATACATGTCACAGTATGTTTGTGTTGAATATTATATATATAACAGTTTTTTGTGCCTATAATTATGGATTGAAAAAGCCATTTTGGAATTGTTTGAGTACATTCCGTCTTGGAATTGTTGTTGTATCTTTGAATTATTGGGATACATTCCATCTTGGAATTGTTGGCGTACATTCCATCTTGGAATTGTTGGAGTGCATTCCATCTTGGAATTGTTTGGGTACATTCCATCTTGGAATTGTTGTTGTATCTTGGAATTGTTGGGGTACAGTCCAAGTGTAACATGACGTGTGTAAATAGAGAGCGTCTTTATAGAATGAGAGAAATCTGTTTTTAATGAGAATGTTGTTTGATTAAATTAAAACTTACTGCAGATGGATGTGCATCTTTGGATACCATTCAGTAAGTGTACATTGCAAGTGTAACTTAACATGTGTAAATAGGACTTGGCTTTGTATTGGAAAAGAGAAAATGTTTTAGTGAGAATGTCATTTGATTAAATTAATAGTTAATGAAGATAGTCCTCTGTTTGCACATCCTTGAACATTTAATAGGTTCATAGCTTTGAAACCTTTCAAGAATATTCTTAATAGTGTGAATGTATGACATGTTTTATCGTAATACATTCTTATTCAGTGCCATGATGTTATAACTTGTACAACACTTTTAAATTTGTGTAACGATGATGTCAGCTGTGTCTTTGGTACTTTAAAAGTGTTTATTGAGTCTAAACCTGTTGTTGAGGACAGATTTGTGTACATATTGTAAATAACCACTGCAATCCCACAAACACACCTTCAAATGCAGAGGGGTAGGACTCCCACCCATTTTGTCATTTTTGTCATGCTCATTCAAGGTCTTTATCATGACACTGCATATGCAAACGTGGAGACGTGGCTCCATCGTAAATGGAGTGTCTACTACAGAATTTGCAGCAATTCTGCAGTTCTGCAGGTAAGAAGGTTCTAGGCCCAGTCTCCATATTTTATCTTGATGTAATTGGAGGATGAGCCTGGCACGTTCATTCCTGTTAGGTGCCATATAACCTTTCATGTGTTGGTGCGCCGTAAAACCCAATTCAATTCAATTCTACCTTTAATATGTCAGTATAGGCAGAAGTATGTGAACTACACTCAGTACATTTGAAAACGTGGAATTGAAGTGTCGTGCAAAACGTGTTTTAACTGAAAACAAAAGAAATAGAGCAAATCTCATGCAACTGTTTATATCACCATATAAAATACAATCTTGATTTGAACAAAAATCCAGCGGACTAAAAATAATCGAAAAATCAAAAGTGTTTTTAAATGTACTGAATATATATATTGTGTATTTAGGTGTACATTATTATTGTTTATGTTGTAGTACAGCTAAATGTATGCGAACTATATGATGTGTCTATATAGTCATACATTATTATTGTTTATGTTGGAGTATAGATAAACGTATGTGAACAATATGATGCATCTATAGTTATACATTATTTGTCAGAGTATAGATAAACGTATGTGAACTATATGATTTGTCTGTAGGCATACATTATTATTGTTTATGTTGGAGTACAGATAAACATATGTGACTATATGATTTGTCTATAGTCTTACATTATGTCAGAGTATAGATAAACATATGTGAACTACATGATTTGTATATAGTCATACATTATTATCGTTTGTGCCAAGTATAAATATAAAAGTTTGTGAACTATATAATGTGTCTATTGATGTATATTATTATTAAATCTCACCCTCGGGATCAAAACTGCAACCAGGAACTCTGCAGAGCCTCGGCCCTGCTTGCAATTCTGTCCCGGAGTGGGATGTTTCACATGGATGAACTCGTGATGGATTATTTTTCTCCCATAACATACCTATGGCTGGCCTACAACACTAAAGTCACTTCTCCCATAACATACCTATGGCTGGCCTACAACACTAAAGAACTTCTCCCATAACATACCTATGGCAGGCCTACAACACTAAAGTAACTTCTCCCATAACATACCTATGGCAGGCCTACAACACTAAAGTAACTTCTCCCATAACATACCTATGGCTGGCCTACAACACTAAAGTAACTTCTCCCATAACATACCTATGGCTGGCCTACAACACTAAAGTAACTTCTCCCCTAACATACCTATGGCTGGCCTACAACACTAAAGTAACTTCTTCCATAACATACATATGGCAGGCCTACAACACTAAAGTAACTTCTCCCATAACATACCTATGACTGGCCTACAACACTAAAGTAACTTCTCCCATAACATACCTATGGCTGGCCTACAACACTAAAGTAACTTCTCCAATAACATACTTGTGGCTGGCCTACAACACTAAAGTAACTTCTCCCATTACATACCTATGGCAGGCCTACAACACTAAAGTAACTTCTCCCATAACATACCTATGGCTGGCCTACAACACTAAATTAACTTCTCCCATAACATACAGGGGCTTTCGTGGCCGAGTGGTTAGAGTCTCCGACTTGAAATCACTTGCCCCTCACCGCTGTAGGTTCGATCCCTCAGGGGCCTAGGAATCTTTATGTGAGGAAGCTATCCAGCTGGCTTGCGGAACATCAGTGGTTCTACCCAGGTGCCCGCCCGTGCACTAAAATTGCCCACAGGGGCACCTGGGGTCTTCCTCCACCAGTGGAAGCTGGAAAGCTGCCATATGACCTTGGCTGTTGGTGCGACTATAAAATCCAATTTATCAACCAACCCATAACATACCTATGGCTGGCCTACAACACTAAAGTAACTTCTCCCATAACATACCTATGGCTGGCCTATAACACTAAAGTAACTTCTCCCATAACATACCTATGGCTGGCCTTCAACACTAAAGTAACTTCAGTGACTGTGCAATTGGGTTTATATTTCAAAAGTTATTTCGCATTTTAAAAAAGTTCAGACTTTGGCCTAAATTGTATGCACTAATGTCGGAGAAGTTGTACATTGGAATTGATGCTTAACATATTCAAGTTAAACTAGATTTTTTATTTCGGAGAATTATTGCAAGATTCAATGATTTTTAATATATTATTTGTTTTTCTCTCTATTTGTTTTCCTTTCTAAATAAATATTAAGGTGACTTGTTGCTATTGAGCATTTTTTCTAAAAAAAAACAACAAGTTTTTTTATTCCATAATTATTTAGCTAATTATGATTATTGTTAACCTTATTCCATTTATGTAAATTTCAGACTTAATTACATCGATGGCAATACAATTACTATTGTCAGCCAACACAATGTAGGAGGTCAGAACTTGTGTATTTCATACGTTTTCATGTATTTCCATATGTAATCTTATATTTGTATATGTAATCATTACTTAATAATGTGTACATGGTCAGATATATATTTTTTTATATGTGATCATGAATTGACGTATGTAGTCATGAATTTAAAAAATGTGTTTGAGATCAGAAATCATGTATTTCATATGTAATTTTGTATTTGCATATGTAGTCCTGAATTTAAAAACAATGTATATGAGGTCAGAAATCATGTATTCCATATGAATATGTAGGAAGACAGAAAGTGTCTATATCATATTTATAGAGAATACATATTAGGTCAGAAATCATCTATTCCATATGTAATATTGTATTTGCACATGTAATCATATGAAGACAGAAGACCTGCATATGTAAACATGAATTAAAAAAGAATGATGATTCCATATGTAATTATTTTTTATAGAGCATATCAATAAGGTAAGAAACTGTGTATTCCATATGTAGTCTTGTACTTGCAAATGTAACCATGCATTTAAAAAGAATATGCATGAGGTTAGAAATGATGTATTGCATATGTAATCTTGTGTTTGCATATGTAATGATGTATTTGCGTACATGTATGTAATTATGTTTATAGAGACTATGTATGAGGTCAGACGTTGAATACTTGCATATGTAATCATGAATTTTAAAAGAATGTGAATATGTCAGAAATCATGTATTCCATATGTAATCTTGTATTTGCACATGTAGTCGTGAATTTATAGATATGTATGCATGAGGTCAGATATAGTGCATTCCATATGTAATCATGTTTACAGAGAATATGTATGACGTCACAATCATACATTTCGTATGTAGTCATGTATTTGCATATGTTATCGTGAATTGAAAAAGAAATGATGTATTTCATATGTTATGTATTTATAGGAAATGTGTTTAAGATCAGAAATCATGGATTGCATGATATGTAAACATGTGTTTGATAGCTCTTATTGAATTAAAAGTTAATAATTAAACTCTGTGTTGTTATATGACCACATACTTTTATATATTAATTTAAGACATTTCACATAGTTTTATCAAGATCATAGATATGAGAGTCCTGACAATGAATTGCCACTTTAGCCAATATGTGATGAAATCGGCACTGTGACGTCCATTGTTCCTATACGTCTTTGATCAGGACTCGGTAATTCAGTTACCTGTGATACTATAAGTAGATATAAAAGTCAAACAGGAAATGTAGCATTCAAGGACCACAGTCAACCACAAACACGCACAGAAACAAACAACTACAAAGTTGAATAAAAGACAAGATATGATATCACAAACTTAAAAGGGTTAAGAACAGTCAGTGGCAAAAAAAACAGGTTCTAGGGTGCACCAAACCTCACTCATACCCTATTGTAATCCCAATAAACAGGACTGTGTCAATAAATGTACCCACAACATGTTATATTCTCAAGTTAACAATCAAATAGGAATTAAAAATCCATAAATGGATAGATCTATCAGTTACTAATGAACCTTGAGCACCCTAATGTCGGTGTTTTACCGCACATTTTTAACAGAACAGCGATATATATTGTTTATTATTTTCATTTAGTTTTTGTGGGGTATCAAGTCCTGTATCTATGACGTGACATTCAGTTGGCAGCATTATACAGTTGAGCATTGAGCTCACTGCTACTCACTGCTGTAGACACATTCGTAATGTGACTGAAAGGTTATTGAAAGCGACGTTAACACCTATAGGCTATACATATACATGTATATAGATTCATTAGCTCTACTGGCTTAAGTTCAGCAGTGCTTATGGGATGCCGAGTCGTCCGTCCATCCGTTAATCGGGTCAAAAATTGCCAAAAAATGCATATCTGGTCCAAATGTGAATGGATTTTATTCTTATTGTGTATGGTAATTTATGGACTCGAGGCACAACATATGTAAACGGGTTTTGACCTCCTGCATAAAGGCGCTCCTCTTCAGAGGCTACAACTTGGGTAACTTGCAGCAATTTACTATTACAGAGTTTCTGCCTTATGACGCTAACTCCCTCTATACCCTTTGAGAGTTCATGTGTGGTGTATGACCTTGTGCACAATAAGTTTTCGTATTTTGGCTCCATCCGCTAGGGCCCACTAGGGGGTAATCGGGTAAAAAGGAAAACACAAACAAATGCATATCTTTTCCAAATGTGAATGCATTTGATTCTGATTTGGTATGGTCATTTAAGGAGTCGAGGCACAACATACATACAACGGGTTTTAGTAACAGAAGAGTTATGGCCCTTGTTATTCTGAAAAAAGCCATATTAATTCTGCTTTGTGAGCACTCTAGCACCTTCATTTATTATTTGATCTTCACCAAACTTATGTAGATTGTTAATAGCAATGAAAGTTAGGACAAGTTTGAAAACCAGCCAAATTGGATTAGTAACAGCAGAGTTATGGTCCGTGTTATTCTGAAAAAGATATATTCTGCCTTGTGAACGCTCTAGCACCTTCATTTATTAGTTGATCTTTACCAAACTTGCATAGATTGTTAATAGTAATGGAATCTTGGCCGAGTTCGAAAATCAGGCAGATCAGACCATTTACACCAGAGTTATGGCTCTTGATTTTCTTAAATATGCTATAATTTGGTCTCGTAAACACAATAGGGCCTTCATTTTCATCATATCTTTTACAAACCTTACCATATTGTTAATATCAATGACAGCTCGGACAACGTTGAAACCAGCCAAATCGGATTAGTAACACCGGAGTTACGGTCCTTGATTTAGTTAAAAATGCTGTATTTTGCCTCACTAGATGATAGGCCTTTATTTGGCTGGATTTTAATGAAACTTTGCAGCAATGATCAGTACAAAATCGAGTTATGCATATCGTCACCGTGTTCCGGTTGAATGATCTTTTGGGGAATTATCATATATGGCTCATTTTCAGTCTATTTCTCCTGAACCACTGGCCAGATTTCAACTTTGCAGGGATGATCAGTACCAGGCCTATTTGTGCATATCTTCGTGTTCTGGTTGAATGAATTTTTGCGGAGTTGTAGCCCTTAAAGGTTTTGATACACAAACTTTATCCAGACTAGTCTCTTCTGAACTCCTGGCCGAATTTCAACGAATTTTGACGGGGATAATGAGTAACATGCCTAGTTGCACATATCACCGCCATGTTCCGGTTGAATGGTTTTTGACAGAGTTATGGCCCTATAAAGGTTTTAATACACTAGCTTTGTACAGGCTAGTTCTCCTGAATGCCTGGCCGGATTTCACTGAAACTTGGCAGGGATGATCAGTGCCAATATCACCATGTTTTTGTTGAATGATTTTTGACACAGTTATTGCCCCTAATACTCAAACTTTGTCCGGACTGGTTTTCCGTAACTCCTGGCTTGATTTCATTCAGTGAAACTTGGCAGGAATGATCAGTTCCAAGCCTAGTTGCGCATACTGTTGTCATGTTCCAGTTGAATGATCTTTTTTGGATTTGCGGCTCTTTAAAGGTTTTAATACACAAACTTTGTCTGGACTAGTTCTGCACAACCACTGATCGGCTTTCAACAAAACTTGGCTGCGGCTGTCATTGTCATGTTCCGGGTGAATGAATTTTGGTGGAGTTATGGCCCTTTAAAGGTTTTACTACATAACTTTGTAATTCTCCTGAACCCTTGGCCGGATTTCAACGAAACTTGGCAGGGATGACCAGTACGAAGCCTAGTTGCACATATCATCATTATTTTCCGATTGAATGATTTTTGGCCCCTAAGGAGTTATGGCACCTTATACACAAACTTTATCCGGACTAGTTGGCTGGATTTTAATGAAACTTGGCAAGAATGATCAGTACCAAGCCTAGTTGCACATATTATTGTCGTGTTCCCCGTGTAGCCAGTAGAGCCTTGAGCTGGCTGTAGACATTTTGTAGGGTATGATTTTCTGAAAGAACATACAATAAGCTTCAAAATGAGACATGTGTGCCATCTGACCGTTGGGGCGTTTGTGTGTAACACACGTGACAATTACGTTACCATAACAATTCCAAAACATTTTCAATAAATTCGAATATGAGTAAAAAATGTGCATATGAACAGCAAGTACTATCTATATTTATGTTATTTATGAATTGTTTATTTAGACAGCCTTTTCAACATAATATATAAATATGAAAATATACTGTAGTTTAGTTACACCATGTTCGTTATCAAAAAATCAAAAATACACTTAATAATAACTAGATACCAAAAGATGCCATCCCCACTCTGGGGAAATTTTGAAGAATAAATTTTCCTGAAAGGGTATGCATTTCCTACAGAATGAAGTATGTTTGCCAAATGAGAGTGGGGACATAAAGGCGTGACATCCATTTGAAATACGTTACCATTATCATGTTTTGAAAATGTAATACTCAAAAATTGTTTATATGCAACAAAACGGTATGTATATTTTATATTATTTATCAAACATGTTAAAAACAAAATCTAATGCAATAAAATAAATTTCCAAAAGGCAATGTAGTTTACGTTATGTGACATGAACACGAAATTTACGTTACCATTTAATGCAATTGTCATAAATATTGAATGTTTCCAGAAACAAAGGCTCGGGTTCTTTACTGAAACAGTGACTATTTTAATATAAAATTGTATTCATTAAATCAATATATAAAAGAATGAATAAATAAAATGTGAGAGAGAAAAAGAGAGAGAGAGAGAGTAACGATACGTAAAATAAACAAAAAATAGGTTTTTAAAAAACGAGTTTGTAGCGACTACTTCTTGAAAACTCTAAGTGATATTGATATGGGACTTTTTCTAAAATGATCAGCATGACATGATATTGGTCCTTGTCGAAAATCGTATTGATTCGACGTTAAACACTACTTCCTAGTTAATTTGGTAAACAGCTCAGCCTTAACTACAAGAAGCATTTTGAATGAATTTGTACCAAATTGCTCGGATCATCACCCTATTGCACTAGGCATTGAATGTGAAGTTACAATCAAGCGAACTGATGTATCCAACATCTCAAAAACTATAGTTAAACGTATAAATTGGGATAAAATAGATAAAGAAAGTTATCAACAAAAAGTTAATACAGCGATTCTCAAAAAAATTGAGATTTTTAGACATAAACATATAAATATTGATGATAAGATAATTAATATGAATGAAATACTTAAGCATTCTGCGAGGGAGTGTGTTCCTAAAAAGAAACATTTGAAATCAAACCCAAAACTGGCTGTGTGGAACTCTAGGATAGCCAATTGTTTAGGGCTGATGAGACAATCAGTTTTTAACTGGGCACAAGATGGGAAACCATGTGATCCACATAATAACTTTGTGATCCAAAGGAAAATTGATAAGAAGCAATTCAGACAGGAAGTCCGTAAAGAACAAGCTCGACGTAGTGAAATGGATAAAGATGAAATTTTATCGACTAAGTTTAAAAATCCAAAACTCTTTCACAAACTCATCAATAAGGAAAGAAAAATAAAGAATTCATTCATAGAAGACCTACATGTAGGCAATGATACATATTCGGGTGATCAAGATATTGTAGCTGGATTCCAGAAGCATTTTGAAGCATTGGCTCAACACTCTGAAAACATAAACTTTAATTCTTCTTATAATAATACAGTTAAGACTGAGGTCGAAAGCTTAGAACATATGGCAATCTCGCGGGATGTCCCACCAGTCTCGATAGAAGAACTGAATAAAGCCATGGAAAACATTAATAAAGGTAAATCTGCTGATTACTACGGCATGTGCATCGAACATTATGTGCACAGTGGTGAAGTTGTGTTTTTTATACTTCTTGACATTGTGAACGTTATCTTCAGCACTGGAGAAGTCCCGGCGTCGTTGAAAATTGGACTTTTGTCCCCCATATTCAAGAATAAGGGTAAACAAACAGTTTCTACCAACTATAGAGGTATTACAGTTCTCCCAGTTATCGAAAAAATTATAGAGGCTGTATTGAAATATAGATTATCCCACTTATTGGAGGAATCCCAGAGCGCTTTTCAAAGAGGGTTCACTTCCGGAACATCTCCGCTTCACGCAGCCCTAATTCTAGAAGAAACCGCAAGGATTAATATGGACAAGAAGACCAACTGTAATTACATTTTTCTGGACGCCAAGGCTGCATTTGATGTGGTGGATAACGCTCATATGATGCGGAGAGTGTATTACTCCGGTATCACCGACAAACATTGGTCGATAATTAACAGTTTACATACAGATACTTGTAGTATAATTAAGTGGAAATCTATTAGGTCTGAACCTTTTAAAATTCAACAGGGAGTTCGTCAAGGGGGAGTAATCAGCACAGACTTGTACAAATCTTACATAGACCCATTGTTACACAGACTTGAAGACAGTGCCAAAGGACTATATGTCGGTAATCTCAACTGTTGCGCAAGCGCCTGTGCGGATGATGTGGCCCTTATTAGTAATGAAGACTCAGATACACAGCTGTTGATTAACATTGCTGAAGACTTTGCAAACCGTGAACGTTATGTATTACAACCTAGTAAAACCGAGGCTTTGAAATTTATTACAAGCAAGAAGAAAATTTTCTCTAGTGAACTATTCTTTGAAATATATGAAAATAAAATTCCAAATGTAGAATACAGTACACATCTCGGTATAAAGAGAGCCAAAACTTTGAAAGATACTATAGACATAAATGTGAATAATAATATACAGAAGGCGCGTAGAGCCTTGTACAGTTTAATGGCAAGTGGTCTTCATGGTAATAATGGTCTCGATCCGGAAACCTGTCTTCATCTCGTCCAAGTGTATGTGCAGCCAATTTTGTTATATGGCTTGGAAATACTACTACCAAAAAGTAAGGATCTTGATAAATTAGAAACATTTCAAAAGACGACTCTTAAACAGATCTTATCTGTCCCAGTAAATACAGCGGACTCGGCGGTATACTTATTATCCGGATTTCTCCCGATAGAGGGGCAAGTGGACAAGAAAGCATTGACTCTATTCCGTAATATTTGTGCACAAAACGATAATGCTTTGGAAAAGAAATTAGCGATCAGACAACTTTCACTAAACATTCAAAACAGCAATAGCTGGTTCATCGAAATAAAAAGACTTGCTTGGAAATATGACATCATTGATCCAAAAACTTTATTGAATGATCCTATGCATAAATTTAGATGGCAAAAATATATAAACCGTGCCGTAAATAAATATTGGATTGATAAAATCGAAACTAGAGTGCAATATTACAAAAGTCTTCAATACCTGAACCCGGAATATCTACCGGGGAAACCTCATCGGATACTGAGAGTACCTCTGAAGTCGTCCAAAGATATGCTGAGGATTCCTATACAGTTAAAACTCTTGTGTGGAGGCTATATTCTTCAGGATTCCAGGGCTAGGTTTAACCAAAACCAAGTTGACGCTACATGTCGGTTGTGTTGGTTAGAAGACGAAACACTGGAACATTTTATTCTGAACTGTGGTGCCTTGCACAGTCTCAGACAACAAATTTTATGTGATATCAGTCATGAACTTGAAGAATTAGGATTTTCCGACTTCAATGTACTGTGTGCCAAGCAGAAGATACAGTTACTTTTGGACTACACAAACTTCCCATCCCTGAGATCCATTGCACCCCCCCTGTTACAAAACTTTGAGTTTCAAGTTAGAAGGTTGCTATACAGCTTGCATATAACCCGATACAGACTTTTAAAAATTGTTTTAAACACATAGAGTGGGACAGTAACCACTGAATGAATGCATTAATTGTGGTGTTAAACACAATCTTAATATAAACTGCTGTGAAAATATTAGCGTAGCGTATTCTCGGTGGTGGATTGGACTGTTCCACTATTCATATATATTCGGGTGGAGGAATTAGACTACGTCGACAGACGGTTCTCCTTTCAAGGAGGTTTCGAGAGAACAACAACAACAACAACAACAACAACATGGCTGCCAGCGGCCATCTTTGTTTACATAGAGTTATATAATGAAAACTTGTAGCGACTACTCCTCTGAAACTACTTGACGGATTTTCATGAAACTTCACACGAATGTTGCTCTTGATGTCTTATTGATCCTAGCAAAATTTCAGGTCGGCCGAAAATTCAAGATGGCCGCCATGGCTAAAAATAGATTTTCAAAATACAAGTTTGTAGCGACTACTTCTTGAAAACTATAAGTGATATTGATATGGGACTTTTTCTAAAATGATCAGCATGACATGATGTTGGTCCTTGTCCTAAATATGGCTGCCAGTGGCCATCTTTGTTTACATAGAGTTATATAATGAAAACTTGTAGCGACTACTCCTATGAAACTATACTTGATGGAATTTCATGAAACTTCACAGGAATGTTGACCTAGCTATCAAATATCTATCAGTAAAGCTTCAAGGTCATTGACCTCTTGTTTTAAATCTAATGTAATTCATTAGTATAAGCAAATAAAAAAAAATATAATGTCTAAAAAATAAAATAAAATAAATATATAATAGATATTTTAAAATGGTTCATAAATCAGAAAAATAGTAATTTTGCTCATTAAACTACTGAGAGCTTATCATTTATTGAAAATAATTTTTTTACTGGTTATGGCATATTCCCTTTGTTACAATGTATCCTGCTTTTGATACAAATCCCAAAGAATAATCATATGTTTTCCCCATCCAATGTAAGTTAGTCTTGCCTTATTCTGATTACTAGTAGTTGGACACAATACTAATAATACTAACTCTTATCAAAGACAGCCACAAAGTAAAATGACCTTGACATGCATATATCTTTACCCTACCGCCTATGTCTACTCTTCTTTGAGTATGACCATTGGAACTAAGCCAGACACATTCCAGTATATTTAATGCCACCCCGACTCTTGACACAACCCATCCCCGGGTCAAATGAACCTCTTCAAAACAGGAGATTCAGTGTCCCTCTTCCACAAGTCACATAACTATTAATAAACTTCCAATCAACATACAAATTTTCAGGGTAACATCATTGGATTCAGTAGAAAGTATGCAGCATACAGGGAATACCACTGGTACATTACACGTCAATGTAGAGAAAAGCTGCTAGAGGCCACTTTCCAGAGATGAAAAATATGGCATCAGAAGTTATTTCTTCGCGCAAAGAACTGCATCCATCCAACAAAGAACAACGAGAAAGACTGGAGAAGAGCCACGGAATCTATCATCGGTTTCACAAACACATTCCGAGTTGATATCAATGACTATGAGCTATACCTCCGATCGTCCGGTATTCCAGCATAGAGAGATGTTGCTGATGATCTATTACAACATCAGGCTGAGAAGACCATGACATATTTGTCAATGACTTGTTAATTGACACGCTGACCCAATCTAAAACACACTATATTTGGTCAGTTGGTTCCCTTATTGATCAGGTATCAGACAGATCTTAAGTTGAAGCTGTCATATCCTCTAGGCTCAGTACCATGATCCCTTGCAGCAGCTGGTGGCAATTCAGTTAGAACTGACAAAGCCAAATTGCTCTACTGCTTAGAAGTATCAGTTGAGCCAGCTACACAGCAACCTACTGAATATACTGTGTATGTGTGTGACGGTAACGCAACACCTCACAGTCAGCCTTCAGTTCCTGGTACGTCTGACGATTTGTCAGAGCTGGTGTTTGACATACTTACCAAAGCACACTGAGTCGACTTTGTGACAGACACTTGCGTCCCTAGATCTATCAAGTAGTTTGAGTGCAAGAGGCGCGGTGATACCCCAACTTTCCTGTTGTCAGGGCCAAAAAAGATACCTATCGTGATTTGAAGAGTTATCACGACAATACGACACAATTTTTTATTTGAATTATCATGACAATACGACACAAGTCATTAATCTCATTTGCGGCCAGTGGAAAACAGACAAGATATGCACCAAACCTCCAAGGCCATGAAACCTACTTTGTCTGGGGGAAAATGTCCCCGGCTTACCATTGCAGATGACATATCTGTCATTGCTGATGATCAGGAAGATCTGTTTATATCATAGGAGGAAGCAGACATCTGACTGAACATATCCCTATCAATCCTCACCAACATCAGAAACAATCGTGGTGTGTTCTCCTGACACAGACATACTGATCCTTCTTTCAAAATTTGTTTCAATAATACAACCGTAACTATGTCATGTTTGGCACTGGGATGATTAAAAAAGATGTTGAATGTGAAAGATATATTGTAGAGGTTAATGGGTCTGATATTTGCTCTTTACTACCCACACTACATTGCTTTATAAGCTGTGTTACAACCAGTGGCCTTGTAGGGAGAGGCAGCAGCATGAATGTTCGGATGATCTTCAAAAAATAAAATACGGAGATCACGAAGAGGACAGTGTGCCGCCTGTATGGCAAACCTCTTTACACGGATGTGAAATATGTTTTCGCGAAAATTCAAAGGACACAACTAGATCTTTTTGCCGCCGTGTCAATTTTTTATAATCATGCATTTGAACATGCACACGTTCAAATGTTTTTGTGGCACCATACTGACCAACATTAACCAGACCTACCAGATGCAGAAACAAATGAGAGAAGATAAAGTTATTGAATTTGACTGGACTATTGGTGATATTGCATCACAATAGTTGGTTGACGTCATGTTCAAAGAGCCTGATACTGAAGAAGGAAGCAATAATCGGCAGGAAGATATGGAAGCCAACAAACTGATTGATATTGAGTTTGAAGAAAGTGATGACAATGTATAGAGGAATTATGAGCTCAAATGATGTAATATATTTCCATGAACATGCGTGCTATCTGATAGAGCTATACATTTATATTTGTTAGTAACGTAAGTAAAGTTCAATTCGTTTTGTGAATATGTTGAAATTTCTTAATGTGTTACATTTGATTAATATATGAATACATTAGCAGTTAAAATTGTGCATATAATTTGCTGTTTTCTTTGAATTTGGTAACGTAAAAAGTACGGAAGAGTCGTGTAAATTATATACAAACTTCATTTCATTCAATGTTTGCCTATGTATAAGCAGTATAAAAAGGAAAATAAAGATATATATCCATGTTTTTATTTGATACTTAAATGTGGTATTTAAATACAATGATGTAAATTTAATTGGTAACGTACGTAACGTTTAATACACGAGGTGACATTAACATTGACATAATTTCATGTCTATTCAAACTGTGTTGTTACCATTGATGATATGTAGAGGAATGTTGTATTACATCTGTATAATCTAACTGGCTGAATTTTCTAGATTTTTGGTAACACACAGAAGATTATTATTAATTATTTAAAAAAAACACACAATGTAACGGACAATACAAGAACCAAACAGTGTCCATAACATGGATACATATGTCTATTATAACTAAGATGTTTGAAATAATTTTCGAATATAAAATATTTATGTTCTTAATTTCTTAAACCAAACACCTTCTGAATGAATGAAGGTGTTTGGTTTAAGAAATTAAGAACATAAATATTTTATATTCGAAAGTTTAAAAAGCATAAATAATGTTCAAAATGAGTTGTTACAATCAACTATGTTTAAAGGAATGCTTCAATAAAACTTTAAAAGTGTATTGGATGATTTGTTCTATTATTTCTTTTAACATGCAGAAAATAGAAAATGATTTAAAAACACACAATGTAACGGACATTAAAAGAACCAAACATTATTAACATCATGGGCACGTTGTTTTATGATATCTGTAAGGTTTGAAAAAAAATTCGGATGTAACATCATTAATGTTCTAAATGTCTGACGTTAAAAAACTTAATAAAACAAGGTAACGTAAATTACGGTAACATAGGCAGGTATCCAAGGTATAAAAAGTAAGTGAAACGAAAGTTTGTATTATAAAAGGCATGAATATTGAAGACAATTTAAAATACAAACTCTTACTTCCATCATGTCCATACATTTTTAGTCTTCAAAATGCAGTCAAATCAATTATTATTTTATAGGTAACGTATTCTACACCCTGTAACACGATAAAGCCCCAACGCTCAGATGGCACACATGTTCCAAAATGCTCTACACATAATGGGCTTTTAGAAAAATAGGGTGTACAAAATTCCCCCGGGGGGTGGGGGTGGGGGAGGGGGGGGGGGGTCTCCTACTAGCTTACAGCCTTATACAGGCCCAAGAGTCCTACTAGCTTACAGCCGAATACAAGCCCTCTTGGGCCTCTTGTAGTATGTATACACTCGTTAAACATATGCAAGGTGTTTAACACTGTTAATGTGAATTTGTTTTTGTTTAGATGTATTTTTATAAAGTTATATTTTTCATAAAGGGAAGTTATAAACAATATTTTAAAGGTAGGTAAATACGAGTATGTATGTTTTTTTAAATGATAAAACAAATAAACATTTAATATATTATAGTATACACTATGTAGGTATTATTGCATCTATAAACTATACATTTAAGGTTTAATTGTTGGTTTCTACACAATGTCATTTAAAAGAGAACAGATACATGATTTGAATTCCTAATTACTGTGTAGTAAGGTAGACCTCTTTTGATTTGGGGACGAATAGGTCAACGGTCAAGGTCACTGTTATCTTTTACTTGAAATAGTGAATTTACAGTAGATTTTCAAATTCCAACGTCTGTTTCTGTCGTTGGCACCACCTTTTTATTTTCGCTCAAAAACTTCCCTGTGTGGTTGCCGGGTTAGAATACAACTACTGCAAATCCCGCTAGAGGCAGAGGGGTAGAACACGGTCTTCTTCATAACACCGCATATGCAAATGTGGAAACGTGGCTCCATCGTAAATGGAGTGTCTACAATAGAATTTGCAGCAACTCTGCAGGTTAGAAGGTTCTAGGCCCATTCTCCAAATGCTATCTAGATGTAAATGGCGGATGAGCCTGGAATGTTCATCCCTGTTTGGCGCCATATAACTTTTCTTGTGTTGGTGCGCCGTAAAACCACAATCCAATTCAATTCGCTCAAAAACTAGTGAAGGATTGCACCCACCGTCTTAAACTTTAAAACGTGTTTGTCCTTGGTGAGAGGATGATCTGACTCCTGTTGATTTTCGGGTCAGCTAAGGTTATGAGGCAAAGATCAAATATCACTGATAAGTACACGGCAGGCGACACAAGTGGGATTTAGCTTAAATAATAATAATTTAGGGCTGAATGTTTGCCTCAGCATCAACAGCATCAATCAGGCCTGCCAAATCTCCAGATAAAATCCGTTTTTTTTAGTCGCTCTCCGGATCTCCGGATTTTTCATCAAAACAAAATGTTCATGATCTAACAGCTATATTTTCACAGTTTGTCAGCCATTTCTCGAATTGGTCCTGTTACGCTCCCTAGTCAGAGGAGTATTTGCAAATGCCAAATCAACGGGGGTCATCCGTGTAATGCACTGACTGGAATTACAATTAACACCTAAGGGCATAATTAGTTCCTTCAGTGACATAATGTGCAATAACAGCAATATATCTGTGACTTCTTTAATTGGTCAAGCTAACTGAAATCACAAATGAGAGAAACTAGCAACTCCTAGTGTGTGGTAAGACTATAACTGCTGCTGTGTACGATGATTATAATTTGTATAAGAGTTATGAAGACTTTGTATTTGCATTAAAGGGAGTACATCAGGCTTTTGATGGGGGTCTAAGTGTCCGACTTAAAATTGATAAATATTAACATTTTCTATTATACATGGCCAAAACATAATGAATGAGCCTAAAAATGATCCCTGTTTTGCAAAGAAATTGATTCAGCACAGTAATATGTGCTATCCTAGGTGACGCACCATGGTTAATTTCAGCATTTTACGTCTGATTCCGTCCTAGCTATATGGTGTATTTAAAGTTTAGACATTAACAACATGGTTCTAACAGCATATTTTGATTTATATAAGTGTTTTATCATGAAATGGAACATTTTTATAATTTAAGGTGTTTCTAGAAAAAAAACTGATGTACCCCCTTTAAGAACGCATCTGTTTTCTATAGTAAAGTAAGTGCACTTTCATAAAAAAAAAAAAAAAAATTGTGGTAGAAATTTAGTCTTTCTAAAAGTTATTGTTGTTGTTGTTGTAATAGAATTACTATGCTAATTTATTATTTTCTATAACTATCAAACAATGCATCAATTTGTATTAATTGCATAAATAATTTAAATTTGCACTTTTGAAAAAGGAGTGCGAAAACCAAGACGCGCGCTCCAAATTTTAATATAAAAATGTTCTTCGCGTGCTTTAAATCTTAAATTTTAAAAATCTCAGGGTTTTCTGTTAAAATGTTTTGGCAGGCCTGCATCATGTTTTGCTATTCGGGTGTTACCTCAATGTTTCTGACAAAGGTGGGGTTGTCTTCACTTATTTATAATTATTATTACTTTTGGGGTTAGTAGGTCAAAGGTCAAGGTCACCATAACCTCATTATGTACATGCACATTCCATACGATTAACTCCGGTAGTACAACACCCGCACTCATTAAACTGTATAGGTGCATTGTCCGTGGTTTTAGGATCAGTAGTTTAATTTAATAATATTTTATTGCAGATATGTTACAATCATCAATTCAACATCACAATATGCATAGAAACATATGCAAATGGATTGAACTAGTTATTACAACATTAGTTACAGTTCTCTTCATTGTGGCTGAAAAAGTGTTCATGATTATCGGTTTGAAATTGTAACAATATATTTAAATATAAATTTGATAAGGAAAAACGAAGAAAAAAAAATAAGAAAAAACTCCAAAAATGTAAACTCTGCCGTGCCATTCTACCCCCACGCAATCTCCACCAAAATAACACCATAATATCCCCGTTCAGGCTGATAGAAACATAGCGACAGTTGATATAGACAAAATACAACGTTATATTGATACAAAGTTAAGGATTTTGGAATCGTTTAGTGTTTTTAATATAGTTTTGAAATTGAGTAAATAGAATATGATTTTTCCTCGTCCGTTAGTTGGTCGATGCCGTATAAAAGTTTGTGAGTATTTAAAGGATGAAATATACGAGTGTCTAAAAATAATTGCCGTCTTTCATTTCTGAAAATTACACACCTAAACACATAATGCTCAACATCTTCAAAACCATCACCACATATACAATTGGGATTATCCCTCAAATGATTAAGAAAGAGATCAGCGTTTAAATTGCTGCAGTTGTTTCGCAAACGCGCATGTAGAACTGAAAGGTATCTATCACCCAATATGTAGTATTGGGGTACTATCGGTGGTTTAAAGTAATTGTTAAGTCTAGTTTTAAAATTCGAAAGGGATGGTGCTTCGCGAATATTAATATCAAGTTCGTTCCAAAGTTTTAGAGATGACGGTAAGACTGATCTCGAAAACAGTTCTGTTCTTCTACAATGGAGACGTTATCAACGTAGTGAATGATTTTAACTATTTAGGGAATATTTTCAATTATACTGGAAATTTCGCTCTTAATCAGGAGCATTTAGTTGGTAAAGCTCTTAAGGCAATGAATGTTTTATTATGTAAATGTAAAGTATATGATTTGAGTCCTAAAACTTTATGTCAGTTGTTCAATGCCTTTGTTGTGTCTGTTCTTAGTTATGCATGTGAGATTTGGGGCAATACTAAATCTAAAGAAATTGAAAGAATTCATTTAAAATTTTGCAAAAGGTTATTAAAGGTACTACCTAATACATGCAATGCAGCTGTGTATGGTGAACTTGGAAGATATCCCCTATATGTTAATAGATATATAAGAATTATGAAATATTGGTTGAAAGTAATAAATACTGACAATATTATTCTAAAGACTGTGTATGGACACGCTTTACAGGACTGTAATAGCGGGAAAACGAACTGGGTTAGCAGTGTTAAGAAATTACTAGATGATTACGGTTTTTCTTATGTATTCGATAATGCGTCTTATATAAACAGTGACGTTTTTTTGTATGACTTTAGAATTAGAGTTTTAGATGCCTTTAAACAAAATTGGTGTGGTACCTTAAACAACAGTTCTGTGTTAACATTGTACAAAGATATTAAAACTAGTTTGGAATATGAAACATATTTAGATATTTTGCCAAGAAGTTTACGTCTATATTTTACTAGACTTAGACTATCTGTGCATCCACTCAGAATACAGACTGGTAGATATGCCAGCAATAGAACACTTCGTGAAGAAAGATATTGCCTAATTTGTAATAGTTTAGATATAGAAGATGAATTTCATTTTGTATGTATTTGTCCTTGTTATATTGATATTAGAAAGAAATACTTAAAACGTTGTTATTACAAACGTCCTTCTGTTTTCAAATATTTGGAGTTACTGAAATCACATGACAAGATAGAAATAATAAAACTTTCGTTATATGTTAAAGAATCAATTATATTAAGAAACGCATTATTAACTATTGAAAGGTAGTTACTTAGTTCAACCTCCTACTCTTATTTACTATACTACATAATAATAATAATAATAATGAAATGATAAATTATACCATTTGTATATATTTCACCATTGAAATCACATGACAAAAAATAATAAAACTTCTGTTATATGTTAAAGAATCAATTGTATTAAGAAACGCTTTATTAACTATTGAAAGGTAGTTACTTAGTTCAACCTCCTACTCTTATTTACTATACTACATAATAATAATAATAACAATAATAATGAAATGATTAATTATACCATTTGTATATATTTCATCATTTACTTGTATATATACGTTGACATCATATATGCTAATATGTATGTATTGTAGACGATGTACTTTGTACAAGTCTGAATTAAAAGTCTGTCTGTCTGTCTTCTAGGTAAAGTAACGAAGTTGATACTGTTTCTCAAGTTGTAAGAATTCGATTCCGAAATAGTTGCAGGGAATATTTCATTTAAGTAAATCGGTAAATCTCCATTTTTAAACTTAAAGTTCAATATCAACTGTTGGATGTGTCTTCTGTCGGCCAGAGAGACCCAACCAATTTCAGTTAACAATTTTTGTATAGAGACAGAACGAGTCAGGCCAGTAACTATTCGCGCGGCTTCATATTGTATTTTTTCTAAGTTATCTTTTTCATAATTTGTACAACCATCCCATACTATAGCCGCGTATTCTAAAATAGGGCGAAGATAAGATTTATATATTTGATTAAGCGTTTGACATTTTAATTTAAATTTCATTAATTTCATTGAACCTAATACCTTAGACGCAGATATTACCATATTTGAAATATGTTGATGCCAGGACCCATCATGACTAAGGGTTACTCCTAGATGTTTATGATGGTCTACAAAGTTAAGTTGTGTATTTTCAAATATCAAAGACGGACGGTTTCTGTGTGCAAGTGAAAAGAAGATGACTTCAGTTTTAGATGGATTACATTTTACTAGCCATTGCTTTGACCAATTCGATATGTTACACAAGTCCTCATTAATTGTAGTTTCCATATAATCTAATTCGGATGTAGATACCGCAATAGAACTGTCATCAGCAAATAGCCTTGTCGTACTAAGCAATGCATCAGCTATGTCGTTTATATAAATTAAAAACAATAATCGTCCTAGAACAGAGCCGTGGGGTACGTCGGCATTTGGAGTTTTATTTCAGAAAAGGAAGAACCAACGAAAACTCTTTGTTTACGATCAGTTATATAATTATTTATCCAATTAAAAAGGTTGCCTGAAATGCCATGTTGTCGGAGTTTAAAAATTAAAGCTGCGTGCCAGATGCGATCGAAAGCTTTGGCTATATCAAAAAATACCATACATGTAAATTTGTTTTCATCAATCGCTTTGCATATTTGATTATAAATATCAATTAGTTGATAAACTGTTGAGTGATCAGGTAAGAAACCAGAATGGTTTTTGAATATTAAATTATTGGTAAGCAAAAAATTAAAAATATGTTTGAATATCACGCGTTCCATGACTTTTCCAACGCAACTAATTAACGATATTGGTCTATAGTTTGATGGTGAATCTTTATCACCTGATTTAAAAAGTGGCATGAAAATAGCTAATTTCCAGCATTGTGGAAAGATGTTTTCTTGAATTGAACGATTAAACAGAATACACAGGGGACGACATATTGTTTTTGAAGTTTCTTTCAGGACTCTATGACTTATTTCATCTGGCCCACTAGCTTTATTTATCACTAAAGTTGATAGGATATCAGAAATTTCATTTTCAGTAATATTAATATCATTGATAGTATTGATCGTCTTAGGTATAAATTGTTGTAGAGTGGCATTGGTGTCGTCAACAGTTGATATTGATGTAAAAAAGTCATTCAATAAATTTGCCATACAGATTATAAACCATCGTTGTTCTTTAAAGGTGGTATGACGTTACAACTGTTAACGTTTTCTTTAATTAACATTTTGATTATTTTCCAGTACTGTCGAGGATTTGCAGAATTCATATCACTTTGAGAAAATTCAAGTTGATTAAAAAATATTTCTTTAGCATGCTTTTTCATATTATTAACTTTATTTCGAAGGGTCAGTAGGTTATCAAGGTCACAATGACAATGACCCAATCCTGAGATGCACGTTTCCCACTGTTACTTATAACTATTAGACCTACAATCTTGAGACTTTACAGAAACAGTACCCATTGTAAAACAATGATTCCTGTTAATGTTGGGGTTAGTAGGCCAAAGGTGACAAATGCTCTCCCGTCAGGTATTCATAAAATTTGGACTACAATCTTGAAATTATATATAAATAGTGCTCTTGGTTAAACAACAACCGTGTAAACGTTTTCAGGTCTTTATCATGGCACCGCGTATGCAAACGTGAAAACGTGACTATAGTGTCTACTATAGAATTTCCAGCAACTCTCCATTTCTGCAGGTAAGAAGGTTCTATGCCCATTCTCCAATTTTTATCTTGCTGTAACTGGAGGAAGAGCCTGGCAGGGAAATCTTAACGCAATCCTTAGGGTGTGTGGATAACCCAACAACAACAATAACTTCTATGTGTGGATAACCGTTCCAAGGCATGCCAAAGCTGAAAATGCTCATGAGCCCCAAAGTAGGTCAAAGGTCAACCGAGTGCAAAAAAAATGATATTATGTTCTAATAACTTAAATGATGTTGAATATATAGCATTTATTCTCCTAAAAATAAGCATCTTTATTTTTGGCGGGTTAGTTTAATGTCATATTATATCTGTAATATCCCTGTTTTCTCAACAAGACTTACCATGAGCCTCCTGAAGATTCAATTGTGCTTATAAACTGATAAAAGTCCAAATACAAAGAGAGTGGTATTTGTTGTTATATAAAAGATAAATATGTGCCTTTCGTAAACCTGTTTAAGACAGATAGTGATGATATCATATGGTTAACATTTTCTAAAGAATTATTTAATTCTAATACAGACCTTTACCTGTGTCTATGTTATGTAGTTCCTCAAGGCAGCAGTCGCGAATATATTGCTGAACATTCACTATACAATCGTATGTTAACAGATCTAGTTAAAATTACAAATGATACAAACGGTGATTGTTCTTTTACAGTATTTGGGGGACATGAATAGCCGAGTTGGAAATTTGCACGATTTTGTTGAAAATGATGAGATTGACCTAAATGTACATGTACTCCCCGACGATTATATGAATGATATATACTTACCTAGGGAAACCCAAGATTACTTTATAAATAGAAATGGTCGACTCCTTATAGATTTTTGTAAAGAAAGTGGTTAACGAATTTTGAACGGACGCGTGGGAAGCGACACAGGCGTCGGTAGATTCACGTACGTAGGCCCTCTAGGTAAAAGCTTAATTGATTAACGTAATTGCAAGTCAGCCGATATTGAATATGTTTACATCATTTTATGTTCACGACCCCAATATTTTGTCGGATCATTGCGCAGTGAGCTTTAGTATGAGTAGTGTGAACATTTCAGATAACATAAATAGTAAAGTACAGATTGCAAATCAAGGATAGATTTTTCTTACAAATGGAATAAGGATAATGTAGACGAATACAGAAATATGTTAAATAGCGATCAGTTTAAATTATCAATGCAGTCGCTAATCTCACAATTGGATGTTTTGACTAATTCATCGAATATCGATGAAAATATTTTACAGTTTTCAAATAGTATGAACGATGTATGTTCACCGTTATTTGGAAAGCGCTCGCCTGCTGATAGTAACGGTATATATATCTCAACATGATGAACGGTATAATAAAAAAACATGGTTTGACAATGAATGCTCTCTAAAACGGGAACAATTTTATTTAGATCTGAGTAATTACCGATACGACAGATCTGAGACTAACAGAGTAAATTTGTGTACATCTAGATCAGAGTATAAGAAAACTATCAGAAGTAAAAAATACAAACAAAGAAAGCAGAATACGAATAAATTTATAAATGCGAGACTATCAAATGCAAAACTATATTGGAAAATGCTTAAAGATTCAGTTAGTAAAACGTCGACTAAAATAAATGTTTATAATTTTGCGGCGTATTTTAAAGCAATAAATAATCCTGAGGATAGTTTTTACCAGGCCGACGGTGATATTCTTACTTTTAATGAACAATACCTAGACGAAGAATTGCAGCTTATGTCTGAAGAGCTCGATAGTGAGATAACTTTGATAGAAATTAATAAAGCAATCAAACAATTACGATCAAATACAAGTAGTGGGCCAGACCTATTTTTAAACGAATTTTTTATACACGGAACTGATAACCTTACAATGTACTTTCATAAATTATTTAATTGTTGTTTACACTATGGATACTTTCCAGAAAAATGGAGCGAAGGATTCATAGTTCCCATCCCGAAAGGTGGCGATAGTGACGACCCATCTACTATAGAGGAATAACTTTATTAAGCACATAAGGCAAATTGTTCACGCGCATTTTAAATAATAGTTAGATAATTGGGCCGAGTCGTATTTTGTTTATATAGAGGCGCACGTCGGTTTTCGCAAAGGAATGAGCACAGTATACAATATATTTGTACTAAACGGTTTGATAAGTCATTGTTTAAATAATGGGGAAAAGCTATTTTGTGCATTTGTCGATTTCAAAAAAGCATTTGACTTTGTGGTCCGAGACATTCTTTGGTATAAATTAATAAAATATGGAGTAAGGGGAAATATCTTAAAGGTACTCAAATCAATGTATAGCAATGTCATATCTAGAATAAAGAACTTAAACACATTAAGTGATAGTTTTGCATGTAGTTTAGGAGTCAGACAAGGTGAAAGCTTGTCACCTTTTTTATTTAGTCTTTATCTTAATGATATTGAAGACATTTTTAGATCAAAGGGTGTTGAAGGTATCGATATAGGTACTTGCTTTTATACACAGATGATATTATTTTGTTCTCAAAAAATGCAGAGGGTCTTCAGGATTCCTTAAATGTTTTATCAGATTATTGTGATAGATGGAAATTGACAGTGAATTTAGATAAAACTAAGGTAATGCTTTTCAAAAGGGGAGGAAGACTGACTCAAAACTTGCATTTTCATTACAGAGATGGTGAACTGGAAATAGTAAATACATTTAAGTATTTAGGGGTGCTTTTCACCTCGGGTGCTTCATATAACGAAAATGAAAAAATGTTAGCTGGTCAAGCCTTAAAAGCTATTTTTAAAATGAATACATATTTGTATAAATTTACCGATTTGCCACCTAAATATACTCTTGATCTGTTTGATAAATTGATTTTGCCCATTCTTAATTATTCAGAAGTTTGGGGATTTAATAAAGGTTTGCAAATAGAAAGGACTTATTTAAGCTTTTGTAAACAATTATTAGG